>CM051030.1:22047604-22235104 GCA_027627225.1 Congeria kusceri
GACCATCATGGCCCTCATGTTTCTAAAAAGACAAGCTTATCTTACAGGAAATGGGTCTTCGTTTCAAACAGACAATTTTAAGTGAGAAAACAGTAAGTGAAGCCCCCGCAGACAATTTGTGCTGCAGTTCAACAGTTTCAACTTGAGTGTCTTAACATGTAGATTTACTATCAGTAACGAGTGCAAGTCAATCAGATTCACATACTGATAGTGGTAATCAAAATAACATCGCTGAAACCCCTGTTTTGTCCCTTAATGAGCCTTTTACATCTTAATAATGTGACATTTCTATTGACTCTTGTGTCTGTGTCTGACTCAAGTGAAGCCATTGAACATTTTGCAAATTTAAAGAATAATTGACATTATCAAATTTGCAAAAGAGAGAAATTTAACTGGACTGTTTCATGGCAAGGTTTCATGAATGTAAAGATCATACTTTAATAGTATGCGTGTGTTCTTAAGTGTGATTAAATAGAACAAAAACACTATTTGATGCTATTTGATGCTAGTTTGTTATATATATTTTCACAATGTTGGCGCTTTACGAAAAACTTTTCACAATTTAACAGAAAAGGGCATATTCACAAATCACTGAAAAAAATACACTGCTGTTACTTAAAATAGAAAAACGGTTTCAGCTCAATAATTTGAGAACGCATTTAGATATTCAATGAAACTTAATACATACATACCTTATATAGAAACCTCAATTGGGATTGCGTTTAGGGTCAAGGTCAAAGTCACTGTTACTAAAAATAGAAAAACAGATGCCGCTCAATAACTTGAGAACGCATTGAGATATTTTAATGAAACTTAATGCATAGATACCTTATTATCAAGACCTCGCTCTAGATTGCATATTGGGTGGGTGGGGTCAAGGTCAAGGTCACTGTTACTTAAAATAGAAAAACAGTTTATGCTCAATAATTTGGGAATGCATTGAGATATTTTAATGAAACTTAATAGATACCCTATATCGAGACTTCGCTTCGGATTGCATATTGGGTGGGTGGGGTCATGGTCGAGGTCACTGTCACTGAAATAAGAAATGGCTTCCGCTCAATAAGTTGAGAACACATTGAGATATTTTAATGAAACTTCATGCATATATATCTTATATCTAGACCTTGCTTGGGATTGCATATGGGGTCAAGGTCACCGTTATTAAAAACAGACAAACAGTTAACGCTCAAAAGCTTGAGAAGACATTGAGTTTTTTAATGAAACATAATAAATAGAAAGCTTATATCGAGACCTCGCTTGGGATTGCATATGGGGATGGTGGGGTCAAGGTCAAGATCACCATTGCTAAACATTTTATTGATGTGATGAATAAAATGCATTTCGTTCGAAAAATTTGGTTTTTGTTGAATTTTAATATTTTTTGTTTTTGATGAATATTTAATTGCATTAATTTATTAACACATTTTATTTTTTCCATATTATTGCTTCTTCTTATTATTAAATTATATAAGGTGTAAGAAAATTAATGATGTTTGTTTCATGTTATCAGCCCTACCCTAAAAAAATGCCCCCACCCTATAACATTTCATTGAGTTTGTCAGATATTTCTTTGTTTTATTTACCTTTCTCCAATTATTAAATGTGTTCAGCTCGTTGTGCTCATGGTGAGCTTTTGTGACCGCCTTTGTCGTGCGTAATGCATCGTCAACATTTACCTTGTGAACACTCTAGAGGCCCCATTTATTGTTCAATCTTTATGAAACTTAGTCAGAACATTTGTCCCATTGATATCTCGACCGGGTCCGAAACTGGGTCATGTGGGGTCAAAAACTAGGTCACTAAGTCAAATTGAAGAAAAAGCTTGTAAACACTCTAGAAGTCACATTTTTTGCTTAATTAACATGAAACTTGCTCAGAACCTTGCTTCTTATATCTCTGTCGAGTTCGAAAATGGTTCCTCTCCGTTGAAAAACATGGCCGCCAGGGGCAGGGTAGTTTTCCTTATGGCAATAGTAAAAGCTTGTGAACACTCTAGAAGTCACATTTTTTGCCTAATCAACATGAAACTTGCTCAGAACCTGTGTTATTATGATATCTCGACTGAGTTTGAAAAACATGGCCGCCAGGGGGGAGGGGGTCAGTTTTCCTTATATGGCTATAGGAAAAGCTTGTGAGCACTATAGAAGTTACATTTTTTGCCCAATCTTCACGAAACTTGGTCAGAACATTTGTCAAAATGATAACTCGGCCAAATGCGAATCTGGGTCATGTGGAGTCAAAAACTAGGTCACTAGGTTAAATTGAAGCAAAAGCTTAACACTCTAGAGTCACATTTTTTGCCCAATCTTCATGAAACTTGGTCAAAAACTAGGTTACTAGGTCAAATTGAAGAAAAAGATCGTTAACACCCTACAACTTACATTATTGGCCCAATCCTCATGAAAATTGATCAGAACATTTTTCCCTTTAATATATCGGCTGAGTTCAAATCTGGGTCATGTGGGGCAAAAACTAGGTCACTAGATCAAATTGAAGGAAAAGCTTTCAATTTCAATATGTACTTCCCAAATTTTGAATGTCTGTTGTCACTTAAGTTGTTCAAACCATGATGATTAATTCCGCATCAGTCCGTATCAGTATATCCATTTCGGTATAAAAATCTAACACATGGAAAATTGTTTGACTAATGACACTCAGTTGAGTGACCCAGGGCCATTTGGCCCTCTTGTTTGGATAAATAAGTGTTTTGTTTTGATAGCATCCACTTCAAAACAATGTTTAAGGATATCATCGATATGTTTTGAAGAATGAATCTTCATACATAGATACCCTACAGTAATACTTTACTTAGGATTACATTTAAGGTGAGATGGGTGGGGTCAAGGTCAAGGTCACTGGTACTTAACATAGAAAAAACAGTTTCTGATCCATTATTTGAGAACAAATTGAAATATTAATAATAATAACTTAATTTATAGATACTGTATGGCAAGACATGAGATTTCATATGGGGATGGGTGGGGTAAAGGTAACTGTTTTGAAAATTAGAAAAATGCTTTCCACACAGTAACTTGAGAACAAAAAATTAACTTTGTTTAATTGGTCAGTTTAATTGGTCCCTTTTATCCATACAGTTTATTTAAAAAAAAAAAATCCACACAAGAAAAGTCGAGCGCGCTGTTCTCCAACAGCTCTTGTTGTTAATGCTTTAAATAAATATTGTATACACATGCTGTTTATTATAATTAGTGATTAAGGACCATATTGTTTCTACATTTATATGCATTCTGCCCTTTGGTACCAAGTTTAGCATATTGTTGTTGTTGTTGATCGATTTCGCCTCGACGTGGCTATAAAATGGTCACTTTGTGTCATAAAAATTAACAAAACTAAAACAGGTTATTAGTTGCTTATGAAAACTAACTTGCATATGGACGCTCATTTTTAAAACAAACTCAACATGTTTTATTGCATCTGGACACAAACTCATAAGCTGACTGCCCCTACAGCTTATCTTATGAGTTGTTCACAGATTAATATACCATAAACTGCCATCACAAAAGGCCCTCGTTTATGGCAAATTTACAGTCGATAGATAAAAGGGCACGAGGCGCTAATTTCCTTTAAATAGGGCAGGGTGGCTGATCAGTAAAGGGGTGTGGAGCGGCGCCACACTGATAAGGTCTGGATAAAACACTATTGTCAGAATCCAATTGATGGATTTTAAATATTTACAAAGAAATTAATGTCTTTAGGTGAACTTTGATTCGTTAAAAACATGTCTGGCAGGGATGTCGAAGTTTGACTATATATGGCTATATAGGCAACTTTGACAATCATTTTGTGGAAAACTACTTGCTGGATTTTGATATTATTTAATAGAAATGTTCATCGGGTGACCCTCTACCAAATTTCTTAAATAATTGGTTTAAAATAAACATGGCTGCCACAGAGCAAGTAAGTGTCACTGTATAAGGCTATTGTGCCACTTTGACAATCTTCTGTCAGAAACCATTGCTGGATTTTGAAATAATTTCATAGAAATATTCATTGGGTGACACTTTACCAAATTCCTTCAAATAATTTTAATTCGTAAAGAAATGTACTTCAGAAGAAGGCCGGACAGGCATCTGTATTGCACGTGTCAATTGCCAGGTCAACAACAGTAAGTTAACTGTCTGATGTGAATCATTTTATGTTGACATTTACATGTCAGAGCTGGTCTTTGTCTTTGCAAGTGCTCAGGTGAGCGCTCGGGGCAATCATATCATGTTGTTCTGACATTGTGTTGCCTTCCTCTAACAAGCATAATGCTTTTAGGGAATACATCACATCCTGTGACAAACCTAATTGTATATGTTGATGGCATTGAATTTGAAACTGCCCAATGAGGCACAAGACGCAAAATCTGTGTCACTTACAAAATACACATTCTGGAATGCATGTTGTTGGCTTGATCAACAAAAAGTGTCAACGTTAGACATAAGATGATTTAAGATGGAATAATTTTCTGAATGGTTCTAAAATCTTTGCTAGTTTTCTACAAATTTGCACGTATCAGTTACAACAGTTAGATCTTAGTTATTGCTGTCAACTCAGGCAAATCAAGGCTATCATGATCCACTTGTCCTGCAGTAATTAAGGCTCTCATTGGGACTTGAAGCCTTAAGTAAGACCTGTGTTGTAATTACACATGTTTTCATTTCAGGATCCATAAGTCTTTCGACCGAAAATGCGACGGTTGAAGTTGGAAGCAGTTTGACATTAACATGCACAGATTTTCTGAAGAAATCTTCTGTTTTCAACTCTACTAACAAGGGAAAGCTTTGTGACTGTAAGGAGATATCTAAGACCTGTCCTGTAGCTAATTCAACTTTGTATAGTGCTTCGTATAATATCTATACAAATTACAATGCATACACATGTACTGTGAAGAATTTTACAAAGGAATATTGTGGAAGCTTTTCATGCTACGAGGCTGACAACGTAAGCAGGATTGACATCGTAAACATACGCTGTGTCAGTAAGTATATAAGTGTATGTTAGGATAGATTAGAAATACTCAACACGGTATTGTTATAGTGTACATAAAATGAAAGAAGCTTACAAAATGTCATATTTTTAGTTGTTGAGTGAAAAGCAAAAGTATGTTAGATAATATAAACAACACGAGCTATTTATCTATAAACAGTCAAAACGTAATACTTCGAATTGCAATACTACGAAATGATGGGATACTATCAATAAGGCTGCTGGTCCCGTCCATTTTCCTTTTATGTTTAACTACAAAAGATGCAATACTATGAATTCGCAATACTACGAAAGATGCGTTACTACAAACAAAATTTCCGGTCCAATCATAATGTCTATATCGAACTTTTAACGCATTACTACGAATCATATTTAACAGAGACTTCACACTTTTTGTGTCGCCTGAACAGGAGACATTTAGAGGTTACATATGGCTGCGTCAGCGGCGGTTGCGGCGGTGTTGTTGGCGGCAGTGGTGTCCCCTTCAGTTTGTGCAGACAATAACTTGAGAAGTTTTTGTTTAATCATTATGAAACTTTAGGGAAGTGTTAGCAGGCATAAAAGGAAGGTTAAGTTTGATTTGCGGCTTATTTGTTTGTATCATACTTGAGTTATGTCCCTTTTTAGCTCACTTTGTGCTCAGGTGAGCTTTTGTGATCGCCTGTTGTCCGTCGTGCGTGCGTCGGCAAGATTTCATTCAAACAACATCTCCTTCTTAACACTTGGCAGATTGTTATCAAACTTCACAGGAATAATACTTGTGTGGACCTCTTTCAAACATTCCGGTCCGCTGTAGGTCACCAGAGCTAAAATAAAATTGAAAGGTGAAAACTTAAAAAATATTCTCCTATGAAACCTCAAGGCTCAGAGTTTTCATATTTCATAAGTGACGTCCTCCAGTGGTCCTCTACAAAAATTGTCCAAATTATGCCTCGGGGGGGGGCAAAATGGTCCACACCTCTGGGTCACATGCTTTATATAGAGATTTTGTATTTGGTATGTATCATCCTATAGTGGTCATCTTCAAAGATTGTTCAAATTATGCCTCTGGGGTCAAAACGGGCCACGCCCTGGGGGTCACATGGCTTATATAGAATATATAGCAGAATGACTTTAAAAATCTCCTCTGAAAGCGTAAGGCCCATAGGTTTCATATTTGATACGTGGCATTTTCTTGTGTTCCTATACAAAGATTGTTGAAATAATGTCACTGGGGTTAAAACGGGCCACGCTTTGGGGTCATATGGTTTATATGGACTATACTGCAAAATGACTTAAAAAATCTTCTCTGTCACCGCAAGGCGCAGGGATTTATTATTGGTATGTATCATCCTGTTATGCCCCTGGGGCAGAACGGACCACGCCCTAGGGGTCACATGGTTTATATAGAATAAATATCTAAACAACTTTTAAAATCTTCTCCTCTGAAACTGCAAGACCCAGAGGTTTCGTATTTGGTATGTTACATCCTATAGTGGCCCTCTACAAAGATTGTTGAAATTATGCTCCTGGGGTCAAAAGATGCCACGCCACAGGGGTCACATGGTTTCTGTAGTATATATAGCAAAATGACTTAAAAAAATCTCCTGAAACCGCTAGCCCCAGAGGTTTCCTATTTGGTATGTATCATCATATCGTGGTCCTCTATAAAGATTGTTCAAACTATGCCCCTGGGGTCAAAACTGGCCACGCCCCGAAGGTCACATGGTTTATATAGAATAAATAGCAAATGGCTTTAAAAATCTCTGTAACTGCAAGGCCCAAAGGTTTAGTATTTGGTAGGTAAAATCCTAAAGTGGTCCTCTACAAAGATTAATCAAATTATGCCCCTGGGATTAAAAGTGGCCACTCCCTGGGGGTCACATGGATAATATATACTTAAATAGCAAAATCACTTTTAAAATCTTCTGCTCTGAAACCGCAAGGGCCAGAGGTTTCATAGTTGGTATGTAACATTATATAGTGGTCTTTTACAAAGATTGTTGAAATGATTCCCGTGGGGTTAAAACTGGCTATGCAACGTGGGTCACATCGTTTATATATAGTCAAAATGACTTTTAAAATCTTCTCCTCTGAAACCGCAAGGCCCAGAGGTTTCATATTTGGTATGCAACATTGTATCGTGGTTCTCTACAAGGATTGTTCAAATGATGCCCCTGGGGTTGAAACTAGCCACACCCTTGGGGTCACAATGTTTATATAGACTTAAATAGCAAAATGACTTTAAGAATCTCCTCTGAAACCGCTAGGCCCTGTGGTTTAATATTTGGTTTGTAATATTTTATAGTTGACCTCTACAAATGTTGTTCAAATTATTCCTCAGGTGTGGAAAGTGGCCATGCCCTGTGGGTCACATCGTTTATATAGACTATACAAATCTTCTCCTGAAACTGCAAGGCCCAGATCTTTATACTCAAACATTTGGCCCTCTTGTTATATGTCATTATGATGCCTTTAACAAAAGTGAGTGACCTAGGGCCATCGTGGCCCTCTTGTTTAAACTGATTGTATTTCAAACTTTGAAAATCTCTTCAACCACTAAACCAAATTTCGAAATAATGTTCCTTATATAACATTTTTTAACACTTTGAGCATCTTCCTTGCAACCACGTTTGAGATTTTAATAATAGGTCACAGAAATGTTCCTTCCATGACTTCACCAATTTCCTCCAAATTATTTCAGTTTGTTATTTAAAAACATTCCCGTCTGAGTGGGCATGACAGTTATCCTCATTTGGCTATTTGAACTAAGCCGAATTAAAGAACTTTGAAAAATCTTTTTGTTTGAATCCACTGGTGGGATTTGAAATAATTATGCATAAATGCATCCTTTAGTCCTGAATTTGTCTAATCATAAAAAATCACCAATACGCATGGCTTCTAGAGGACGGGGCGATCTTTTCTTATAATTGTATGTCTCTGTTGAAAACTTTGAAAATTTTCTTGTCTGACACCACCTGATTGATTTGGAAATCAATTTCAGGGATAGCAAATGTATTTGTCTTTATTGCGGAGGTTGTCCCACAGCATGAACGGGCAAGTGAAAATGTGACAGAATTTAAAACAGGAAAAGCTGTCAAAACACCAAACGTACCTGGTCAATTATTTCACATGGTTTTTGCTCTCTGTTGTTACTCTAATTAAGTGGCCATGTTATCAATTAATAGACAGTAATCTACTTAACACCTCAAAGGTGTAGTCAAGTGGCACCTGATTGGACAATTTGGTTATTTAGCTTTTTTACTGTTTATTCTAATAAATGTATTATTAAAACCATGCAATTAGTTACTGGTTTTTGCAGTGTTCAGTTTATACTATTTTTGGATGATAAGAATAAGAAGGACAAAAAATGGAACTGAAACAATCGTCCAGTTTAGACAGTCAATTGGTTTTCAGTGGGTTCATTTAGACAGGCTTCACTATAAATATTTATTCTACAAACAAGTTGCAAACGACTTTTAGAAAAACAGACAAGTAAGGCAATATCAGACATATAATATTATTATATACTCGCAACCCTTGACTTTACAGAAATCTTCCTTGGGTGACCCTCTACAGGAATCCGTAAGAAAGCCCTCCCGGACAAAAGCCCGCTCATTGTTTTTCACACCCTGAGCATAAGCCCGCTCGTTGAAATTAAACCTCAGACAAATGCCGGCATGTGATATGATTGATTGCAGTATTTGGAATTACGTGCAACATACTAATTTATTAATTTTACTGCCTTTTATGCATGCATTAAATTTGTGTTATATTGCCACAATTAGGTGTATTTTCAACGAGCTGGTACTTTCTGGGTGGTCAAAATTACAAGCAGGCTTATGTCCTGGTTGTGAAAAACAGTGCGGGATTTTTTTTAAGGGATGACTTTTGTCTGTAATTGCCTCTACCATATTCTTTAAAATCATTATGAATTCACAAAATATTAGCAACAACTATTCCTCCTTTGACAAATTGAAAATGTGGAACAATTTCCTTTTAGAAACCAGTTTTTATCTCAAGATTATTTCAAAGAAACGTTCATTGAGTGACCAAAATATTCAGACTTATTGAAAACATTGTTGTTTTCTGTTATTGTCAAAATTTTACTTCAAACGATCTAAACAGCCAATTAAACTTGTACAATCCACTGTGGTTCATTAAACTAAGGTTAGGGGCCTAGGGCCATCTTGGTCCGCTTGTTCCAGAGTAAGACTAAGATAACACTAAAGTGGTTTTGTTGACACCAGTGCCAGATCCATCACTATTATTATTTTAAAACCAATAAAAACTGTTGCTTCTTGTTACTAACATGCACGTTTTATTATTATCATTCTGATTGTTATTATTCAAACTGTGCACAACTTTTAAAACTGTATTGTGTTTTATGATATTAAGGACAATGCGTTTGTTATACCGTTACTTGAATTGTATGCTGTTTTATTTATTTTGTAGGTCATGATTACTAAAAGATAATTAGAATTAGAATTTGTTAGCAACTGTAAACTAATATTTAACAAACAGTGTCCCATTTGTTAGTTATGATAAAACATCATGAATAGAAAGCTATAATTTTTTGACTCATGACAGTTTTCCATTAATTTTTACACTGGAGTTTGAACAGATTTCAGCGGAAAGTCGAAAACCTTTTAATATAATGCTTAATACAGTAGATTCCACTTAATTGAATATCAGATAATTTGATATTTCGCTTAATTGAATACAGATTAAAAACACCAAACCATTTGCATTCATTCCCATTGTAAAAACACCGCATAATCTGAAAATATGGTGTCCTCCGGTTAATTGAATAGCCACTTATCAGTTGTAGGCGTATAGTCCGCTCGATAATCTCATAATCTCCGAGGATACGTATCAAAATACGTATCATATCGCAAGTTTTGACAGTCACGCTTCTATGACCACCTTTGTTATCATTTCACACCATGCATGAATGCAGTGTCTGTTGAATGTCACATGACTAATAGGTGTAATTTGCGGGTCAAGTACAGCGCATACACATCTAGAAAGCAATGTAGCCTGTTAGTGATTATTACAAGTGAATTATTTTTCAAATGCACAGTATAATGGATAACAAACATCTATGAACGCTTTTCTGCATATTGATTATCATTCTAAAGTGTGAAACATTTTGTTACATGCATTATATCATCAAAATGGATTAAATAAGATCATAACATATCTAATTAACATTGAAATAATTGAAATATGACTGATTCTGCATATATGAATGCTCCGGTTATTTGAATATTCGGACGTGACAAATGGGCTATTTAATTAAGCGGAATCTACTGTATTACATTTTGCAGACTTAACATTTTAATAAGTACAATAATACAATTTTATCACTTATTGGTTAAACAAAGTTTATAAAAGCAGAATGAATTAAGTAAAATAACAGTTTTTAGCTCAACTTTTCAAAGAAAAAGCAAGCTATTCTACTCGCCCCGGCGTCGGCGTCCGAGCTAAGTTAACGTTGTTCAGTAAGCTAATTTCTCAGGAATGGCTTGAGGGATGTTATTTAAACTTAAAACATTTATTTCCCACATTAAAATGAACCTATAGGCCAAGTTTGGTAACTCTAGTTTGAGATTTGTCAAAATTATGGGCCTTTTTACACTAAATTAGACATTTTATATAAGCTATATGGACAGGTTCAAGTTTTTCGGTAAGCTGGCTTCTCAGGAATGGTTTGAGGGATTTCATTCAAATTTAGAACACCTATTTCCGATATTAAAATGAGCTCATACGCCAATTTTGATAACTCTAGTTAGAAATTTATCAAAATTGTGGGCCTTTTTACACTTAGACATTTTACATATAAGTTATATGGACAGGTTAAAGTTTTTCGGTAAGCTAGTTTCTCGACTGTTCGTTTCTGCTCTCTAACTCTAGAACGGATTGAGCTATTGCTATGAAACTTCAAACATATATACGTAATAGCAAGACCTTGCTTGGGATGGCATATGGGGTGGGTGGGGGTCAAGGTTAAGGTCACTGTTACTAAAAATAGAAAAACGGTTTCCGCTCAATGACTTGAGAATGTATTGAGATATTTTAATAACACTTAAAACATAGATACTTTATTTCAAGACCTCACTTGAGATTGCATATGGGGTGGTTGTGGTCAAGGTCAAGGTCAAGGTCACTGTTACTAAAACTTGAAAAACGGTTTCTGCTCAATAACTTGAGAACGCATTGAGATATTTTAATGAAACTTAAAACATGGATGCCTTACATGTATATCGAGACCTGGCTTAAGATTGCATATGGGGTGGGTTGGGTCAAGGTCACTGTTAGTAAAAATATAAAAACGGTTTCTGCTAAATGACTTGAGATCGCATTGAGATATTTTAATGAAACTTTATACATACATACCTTATATCGAGACCTCGATTGGGATTGCATATGGGGTTGGTGGGGTCAAGGTCACTGATACTAAAAATAGAAAAACGGTTTCCGCTCAATAACTTGAGTATGCATTGAAATATTTAAATGAAACTTAATACATATATACCTTATATCGAGACCTCACGCGGGATTGCGTATAGTGTCAAGGTCAAGGTCACTGTTACTAAAATAGAAAAACGGTTTCTGATCAATAACTTGAGAATGCAGAGACCTTGCTTGGGATTGCATATGGTGTGGGTGGGGTAAAGGTGATTGTCACTAAAATAGAAAAACGATTTCCGCTCAATAACTTGAGAACGCATTGAGATATTTTAATGAAACTGTATACCTTATATAGAGACGTTACTTGGGATTGTATATAGAGTGGGTCGGGTCAAGGTCACCATTACCAAAAAATAATAATAAAATGGTTTCGTTCAATAGCTTGAGAACATATTAATATATTTTAATCAAACTTTATACGTCGTTATCTTATATCTGAACCTCGCTTGGGATTGCATATGGGGTGAGTGGGGTCAAGGTCACCGTTACTAAAAACAGACAAACTGTTTAGGCTCAATAGCTTGAGAAGATACTGAGATTTTTCATGAAACTTTATAAATAGATACCTTATATCAAGGCCTCGCTTGGGATTGCATATGGGGTTGATGGGGTCAAGGTCAATATCACCATAACTAAAGAATTTATTGATGTACTCACATTAATGCATTTCGTTCAAAAAATGTGGTTTTCGTAGAATTTTCATATGTCTTGTTTTAGAAAAAAAATGACAGTAACTCTGTCAAGCACAAGAAAAGTCAAGCACGCTGTCCTCCAGCGTTTTTTTACCTTTGGGCGAAAGGTGGCTGGGCCCTTCAGACGGGGGATTTTAAGGCAAAAGGGGACTTGTTTTTATAGAAAAGCATTATAACATTTTTATATTCAATTTTGTTATAAAACATTAATTGATTGTTCTGCCACAAATTATAACTCACAAACTTGGTTTATAAAAAAATTGCTGGGATTGTATACAGAAACTCCTGTATCTGAGTCAATTTGTGTCCGATTTTGGTCAAGTTTTCATCAAAATAAAGCTTACATTCTGAGGGGAATTTAAAGGTAAACATAGGGGAAAAATATATGCTTTTTTAGCAGGGTCATAGGGTCGAATTTTGGCCCCAAATTGTCCTTTGACAGCTCTAGTTTTCTTTTACTGTAAAATTAAAGAAAGTGCGTTACGACAGGTTTCGGTTTTTCGGTTTTTCGGTTCCAATTTGATTCCTTTAGGCCAAAAATAAACATATTTTGGTTCCCCTTCCCGACCAATGCAAAATAGGTTTGGGAATATTTTTTTTTCATATTTTTTTTACATTGATAAAGCAATTTATTCAATGCTATAACAATATGTACATGTTGATGTATAACAGACAGATTAAATTGACTACATTGTAAAATACATAATAATACTGCCGGTAATCATGGATGTACTGCTTGTAATATTTGTTATAATCTTTATATTTAATAAATGAGAACAAATCATAATGTATTAAAGAGAAGGGACTTTACATGATAATTGGAACACAGTGCAATGACAAGTACAGACAAATTTCAAGAGTCAAATTTATTTATCCTAATGTGTCCATATTCCGATGTCCATAAGAAACTAATCAATTCACAGACCTTCAGTGGACTTTGAAAACTGACAATAGCTACTAATTATACCCCTACAACGAAGTTTATGGGGGGTAAGGAGTGAGCTTGTCGGTCCTTCAGTCTGTTGGTTTTTTGTTTCCAGATGATAACTGAAGAAAGGCTTCACATATTCAAATAATTTTTGGTACACATGTGTAACATCATAGAATACAGGTCAAGTTCGATGTTGTTTACAAACCACTAAATTTTGACTGAGTTATGCCCCTTTTCGACTTAAAATTCCATAAAAACATGGTTTCTGCATAATAACTCAAGGAAGGTTTGACATATTCAAATAATTTTTGGTACACATGTGTAACATCATAGAAAACTTTGGTTACAAACCACTAAATTTTGACAGAGTAATGGCCCCTTTTAGACTTAAAATTCCATTAAAACGTGATTTACGGACGATAACTCAAGACTGGCTTGACATATTGAAATAATTCTTGGTATACATGTGTAGCATCATACAATATGGGCCAAGTTTGACTTTGGTTACAAACCACTAAATTTTAAAAGTTATGGCGCTTTATTTGACTTAAATTCCGTAAAAACTTAGTTTTCTGACGATAACTCAACAATAGCTTGACATATTTAAATAATTATTGGTACACATGTGTAGCATCATAAAATACAGGTTAAGTTTGACTTTGGTTACAAACCACTAAATTTTGACACAGTTATGGCCCCTTTTGGCTTAAATTCCCGAAAAACATGGACAATAACTAATGAAAGGCTTCACATATTTAAATTCTTTTTGGTACATAGACGTATCATCATAAAAGACAGATCAAGTTCAACTTTGGTTACAAACAACTTAATGTTGACAGAGGTATGGCGTCTATTGAAAATAAATTTTTTCCAAATACACTGTTGACCATTCACAAATTAAAGCATTCTCTCTCTGTCCATTTCTTTCGTATGGTTGCCATAGTTTTGTGACAAGGCCATATTGTGGGGGTATATCGGTCACTCATGTGACAATTCTAGTATTGAAATCATAACCAATTATCTATACCTAATTTTTATGATTAAAACATGCAAACATGTCCAACATATGGAAAATGTGTTTGCCAGTAACTTAAATCTGCCATCTTTAATTTGTTCCGAATTCCAATGACACAATGTAACATAAAACAAATTAGCTTGGCATTTTTTTTCAACAGTGTTTCAGATTTATATTATCCATTCAAGAATTTTCAACATTGCAGACAAACTCAGGTAGAGCGTCATGCATTATTGTTTTTAGAAATGTTGACACAATCAATTTTTAGCTCACCTGAGCACAGTGTGCTCATGGTGAGCTTTTGTGATCAACGTTTGTCCATTGTGCGTCGTCTGTCGTGCGTCATGGGCTAACATTTTCATTCAAACATTATCTCCTAAACCGCTGGGCAGATTTTACTAAACTTCACATGAATGATCCTTGGGTGACCCAATTGCAAAATTGTTCCAATCGTTTCAGTCGACTACATATGTAGGTCACCAGAGCAAAAAATATATTTTAAAAGTGAAAACTTTAAAAATCTTGTCTGAAACTGCATGTTGTGAGCTTTCATATTTGGTGTTTGGCATCCTCTAGTGTTCCTCTACAAAGATTGTTCAAATGATGCCCCTAGGGTCAAAAATAGCCACACCCCGAGGGTCAGATGGTTTATATAGACTTAAATTGCAAAAGGACTTTAAAATTCTTCTCTGAAACCGCAAGTCCCAGAGATTTCATATTTGGTATGTAACATTGCAAAGTGGTCCTCTACTAGGATTGTTCAAATGATGCCCCTGGGGTCAAAACTGGCCACGCCCCGGGGTTCACATGGTTTATATAGACTTAATTAGCTAAATGACTTTAAAAATCTTCTTTTCAGAAAGCGCAATGCCTAGAGGTTTGGTATTTGGGTGGCAACATTGTATGTGGTCCTCTACAAAGAGTGTTCAAATTATACCACTGGGGTCAAAACTAGCCACGCCTCGGAAGTTACATTGTTGATATAGACCTAAATGGCAAAATTACTTCAAAAATCTCCTCCTTTAAAACTGCAAGGCCCAGTAGTTTTTCATATTTTCATATTGGTATGTGGCATCCTCTAGTGGTCGTCTACAAAGTTTGTTCAAATGATACCCCTGGGGGGCAAAACTGGCCATGCCCTGGGGGTCACATTGTTTATATATACTTACAGTGCAAAATGATTTTCTCCTCTGAAACCGCAAGGCGCAGAGGTTTCATATTTGTATGTAACATTGCATAGTGGTCCTCTACAAAGATTGTTCAAATGATGCCCCTTGGGCCAAAACTGGCCAAGCCCCGGGGGTTACATGGTTTAAATATACTTAATACCAAAATGGCTTTTCCTCTGAAACTGCAAGGCCCAGAGGTTTCATATTTGGTATGTAACATTGCATAGTGGTTCTGTACAAAAATCGTTTAAATGATGCCTCTGGGGATTAAACTGTCAATCCCTCGGTGGTCTTAAATAGCTAAATGACTTTGTAAATCTTTACTGAAACCGCAAGGCCAGGAGGTTTGGTATTTGGTTGGTATCATTATATAGGGATCCTCTACAAAGACTGTTCAAATGATACCCCTGGGGTCCAAACTAACCCCGCCCGGAAGACACATTGTTTATAAAGACTCAAATAGCAAAATTATTGCAAAAATCTTCTCCTCGAAAACCGGAAAGCCTAGTGGTTTCATGTTTGGTATGTAATATAGCATAGTGGTCTTCTACAAAGATTATGCAAGTGATGCCCCTGGGGTCAAAACTGGCCATGCCCCGGGGGTTAGATGGTTTATATAGACTTAAATAGCAAAAGGACTTTAAAAATCTTCTCATCTGAAACCACAAGGCCCAGATGTTTCATATCTGGTATGTAACATTGCATAGCGGTCCTCTATAAAGGGTGTTGAAATTATTGCCCTGGTGTTAAAACTGGCCACGCCCCGGTGGTCAGATAGTTTATATAGACTTAAATAACAAAATGCAAGGCCCAGAGGTTTCATATTTGGTATGTAACATCTTTAAGTGGTCCTTCACAAACTTTGTTCAAATTATGCCCCTGGGGTCAAAATGGACCATGCCCTAAGGGTCACATGGTTTATATAGAATATATATTAAAATGACTTTAAAAATCTTCTCCTCAGAAACCACAAGGCCAAGAAGTTTGGTATGTAACATCCTATAGTGATCCTCTACAAAGATTGTTAAAATTATGCCACTGGGGTCAGAACTGGCCACGCCCCGGGGGTTCACATGGTTTATATAGGATATATAGAAAAATGACTTTAAACATATTCTCCTCTAAAATTGCAAGGCTCAGAGGTTTCATATTTGGTATGTAACATCTTTAAGTGGTCCTTCACAAACTTTGTTCAAATTATGCCCCTGGGGTCAAGCCCTAGGGTTCACATGGTTTATATAGAATATATATCAAAATGACATTAAAAATAGTTTCCTCTGAAACCACAAGGCCCAGAGGTTTCATATTTGGTATTTAACATCCTAGAGTGGTCCTCTACAAAGCTTGTTAACATTATACCCATGGGGTCAAAACTGACCATGCCCCGCGGTTCACATGATTTATAAAGACTTAAATAGTAAAATGACCGTAAAAGTCTTCTTCCTGGAAACCGCAAGGCCCAGAGGTTTCTTATTTGGAATGTAACATCATATAGTTGTCCTCTACAAAGATTGTTCAAATTATGCCCCTGAGGTGAAAACTGGCCACGCCCCGGGGGTCACATGGTTTATATTTGTTTGTTTGGATCTTTTGCCGTTTTTAACAGTATTTCAGTCATATCCCCACTTAAGTCATGTGGCCGGACTCGGATTCGAACTCACGATCCCCGGATTGACTGTCATGCGCTCTACCAACTGAGCTAGCAGGGCCCGACACACACATGGTTTATATAAAATTAAATAGCAAAATGTGGTTAAAAATCTTTTCCTCTGAAACTGCAAGGCCCAGAGGTTTTGTATTTTGTTATGTAACATTCTATAGTGGTCCTCTACAAAGATTGTTCACATTATGCCCCATAGGTCAAAAAATGACCACACCCCAGTGCTCATATGATTTATATAGACTTAAATAGCAAAATGATTTAAAAGTTCTTCTCCTCTGAAACCGCAAGTCCTTGAGGTTTCATATTTGGCATGTAGTGGTCCTCTACAGAGATCATTCAAATAATTCCCCTGGCGCAAAACTGGTGACACCCCAGGGCTCACTTGGTTTATATAGACTTAAATAGCAAAATGACTTCCAAAAAATCTTCTCATCTGAAACAGCAAGGCCCACAGCTTTCCTGCATTTTGTACGTAACATTGCTTAGTGGTCCTCTCCAAAGATTGTTCAAATTATGCCCCTGGGGTCATATCTGGCCACAACTCAAGAGGTCACATGGTTTATATAGACTTAAATAACAAAATGACTTTAAAAATCTTTACCTGAACCCGCAAGGCCCAGAGGTTTGTTCAAGATTGTTCAAATTATGCCCCTGGGATAAAAATAAGCCACGCCTTTGGGATGCAAATTTCATTTGGTCTACAAGGTCTCAGGTGAGCTTCCTAGGGCCGTCAGGACCCTCTTGTTCTATCTGAGCCCCACTTTGCCCTCCTTTTTTTCCAAAACAGCCCTATTATGCCTACTTTTCCATTTCAAAATAAAAATGAAAGTTTAAGTTTAATGCAAAATGGTACTTAGTTATGATCTTTTAGTTGTACTTTCAGTTCATTGTGATTAATAGTTCAGGTGTGTTTATGTGGCTGCACTGGTGAATTCCATCCTTGAAAGCAACAAGGTTCCTTGGTCAGTCAGTCAGCATCACCATGGCCAACAGGTAAATACTTAATATTATAGTGAATAAATATTTACTGAGTTATAGCTCTTATATCCTGCCTAGTAAATGTATGCGTTGTTTAGTATGTACACTGCCTAATGCTTATTATTATGATACTTCTAATATTTAGCAGTGAGGATTATCTGATGGAGTCCACAATCGCCATGCCACAAAGGTTCAATTGTATAAGTTTTAATTTTGTTAAAGGCTAAATTTTCTCAGAAAAAATATCATTTATGTCATGCTCTTCAAAAGGAGTATATTTTATTATTTGTTGCAAAGTTTTGTCTCTATAACAAATTTCGCTTGCCCAATAAAAGATGCATCACATGATTATTGACAGTTTGGGTGTAAGTTTACTGGAAACTGATGGAGTATTGTAATGTTATGAAAGCATGGGCAACTGTGGGTATTAAAACACTGCTTTTGACCAACTGCTCTTATGTCTCTTTCTTAATGAGATGTATTGCATTGTAGCAGTGCGTTTGTTCTGGTTACTATTAGAATGTCTAACCACTTTTAAACGGAAGCTGAAATACATGAAATGTCACCTACCTGCTTATTCATTTTCCTAGAGATGGTTGTGTCTTTTGTCAAAAGAACTGCATTTTTTATTTTATCTTTCATTGTTAAAAAGTGGTTCACATTGACACTATTGCACAACCATTCGATAACATAGGACAATTCCAGAATTAATTGGGAGGAAGGGGGAAGGCACTTTTTTGCTCACCTGAGCACAAAGTGCTAATGGTGAGCTTTTGTGATCGCCCATTGTCACTCATGCGTGTGTGTATGCGTCGTCAACTTTTCATTCAAACAACATCTCCTAAACCGCTTGGCAGATTTTCACGAAACTTCACAGGAATGATCCTTGTGTGGATCTCTTTCAAATTTGTTCAAATCTTCTGGTCTGCTGAATATATAGGTCACAAGAGCTAAAGATAGATTTAAAATGTGAAAACTTTAAAACTATTCTTCTATGAAACGGCAAGACTCAGATCTTTCATATTTGAAATGTGACATCGTCTAGACGTCCTCTACATAGATTATTCAAATTATGCCCCTGGGGTCAAAACTGGCCACGCCCCAGGGGTCAAATGGTTTATATAGAATGTATAGGAAAATGACTTTAAAAATATTCTCCTCTGAAACTGTAAAGCACAAAGATTTTGTATTTGGTATGAATCATCCTATAGTGGTCATCTACAAAGATTATTCAAATTATACCACTGGGGTCAAAACGGGCCACGCCCTGGGGGTCACATGGTTTATATAGAATATATAGGAACATGACTTTAAAAATTGTCTCCTCTGAAACAGCAAGGCCCAGAGGTTGCATATTTGATATGTGACATTTTTTAGTGGTCCTCTTCAAAGATTGTTGAAATTATGGCCCTGGGGTCAAATCTGGCTACCACTCGAGGGGTCACATGGTTTATATAGACTTAAATAGCAAAATGACTTAAGAAATCTTTACCTGAAACCGCAAGGCCCACAGCTTTGCTATATTTGGTATGTAACACTGCATAGTGGACCTCTCCGAAGATTGTTCAAATTATGCCCCTGTGGTCAAATCTTGCCACCCCGCGAGGGGTCACATGGTTCATATAGACATATAGCAAAATTACATAAAACCTATTTACCTGAAATAGCAAGGCCCAGAGGTTTGTTCAAGTTTGTTCATATTATGCCCCTGGGATAAAAATAAGCCACGCCTCGGGGATACAAATTCTAATTGGGTTACAAGGTCTCAGGTGAGCTTCCTGGGCCCTCAGGGCCCTCTTGTTTGGTAGGTAACATCATGTAGTTCTCCTCTATGGAGATCGTTCAAATTTTGCCCCTGTTGTCAAAACTTTATATAAACTAAAATAGCAAAATGTCTTTAAAAATCTCTGAAACTACAAGGCCCAGAGGTTTTGTATTTCGTATGTAACATCCTAGAGTGGTCCTCTACAAAGATTGTTCAAATTATGCCCCAAGGGTCAAAACTGACCACACTCCAGGGGTCACTTGGTTTACATTGACTTAAAACGCAAAATGACTTAAAAATTCATATCATCTGAAACTGCAAGGCCTATAGGTTTTATATTTGGTAGATAACATTTAATAGTGGTCCTGAATAAATATTGTTCGAATCGTGCCCCTTGGGTCAAAACTTGTCACGCCCGGATGTTACATGGTTATTTAGACTTCAATAGCAAAATCACTTTTAAAATCTTCTATTATGAAATGGCAAGACCCACAGCTGTCCTATATTTGGTAGTAACATTGGCTAGTGGTCCTCTCCAAAGATTGTTCAAATTATGCCCATGGGGTCACATCTGGCCGCACCCCGAATGGTCACATGGTTTATATAGACTTAAATAGCAATATGACTTTAAAAACCTTCACCTGAAACCGAAAGGCCAGGAGCCCGTGGGATAAAAATAAACTACGCCTCGGGATGTTAATTCCAATTTGTTTACGAAGTCTCAGGTGAGCTTCCTAGGGCCCTCTTGCTTGAAGAACCCACCCCTCATAATGATGAGTTAAGTGCCGTACTCACCACCAATATTGATGATATTTCTTGAAACCCAACCACCTACAATTACAGATTTTACTGTTCAACCCCATACTCCATCTTTATTTTTAACCTATCTTGATTTTAAATAGCGCCATACCCCATCTTGATTTTATTTATTATTATTCATTAGGGCTCCGCAAATTTTTTGCGGCAGCCCTATAGTAATCACCCTGTCTGTCCGTCTGTCTGGTTGTCCGTCCACAATTTTCATGTTTTTGTTTCAAAACTTCAAAACCGCTTCAGCTATTAATTTGAAACTTCATGGGTGCATATATCTCATTAAGGAGAAGTGCATTGCAAATAACCATTACTCTGCACTTCATAGTTTTGGAGTTATTGCTCTTAGTTAATTTTTCAAACTTAGTTTTTGCCTGGAGCATATCTCTTAGACTATAAGATGTATTAACTTCAAATTTCATAAGTGGATAGATCTCATTGAGGAGAAGTGCAGTGCACAAGAACCGTTACTCTGCACTTCATAATTTTGGAGTTATTGCCCTTTGTAAATTTTTCATTTTCAGGCGGAGTCAACGTTTGGTTTCAGTTCTCTAACTTGAGAACGAATTGAAATATTTTAATGAAGCTTCATCCATAGGTACCTTATATCAAGACCTGGCTTGGGATAACATAGGTGGTGGATGGGGTCACTGTCACGGTCACCGTTAGAAAATAGAAAAACTGTTTCCGCTCAATTACTTGAGAATTAATTGAGCTATTGTAATTCAATTTCATACATAGATACATTTTATTTATCATGAAATCGCTTGGGATTGCATAGGGGGTGATTGGGATCAAGGTCAATGTCACAGTTACTAGAAATTTTCTAACGGTTTCTTCTCAATTGCTCAATAACAGATCAAGCTTTTGTAATGAGTATAGAGGGAAAATTCCTTGTGAATGCAACTGCTCCCACAGCTTCTAACAGACTTTCTTGAAACTTGTCTATATTGTGGAGGGTAATGTGTGGTTGTGCGTAAAGATTGGGATGGAAATTTGTCTCCCACATTTGGAAGTTCTTTAACCTAAAAAAAATTCCGACCTAACCTTAAAACATGCTTTCATTCGGGGCCCGATGCCACTCATGTGACAAAGCTCTAGTTTTACTTGCTCTGTCAATTTAATAGCTAATTATAAACAAGTTGAATTTAGTTTTGAGCTCACCTGAGCACGAAGTGCTCAAGGCTTCGTGCTCAATGGTAAGCTATTGTGGTCAGTCTGTGTCCGGGGTCTGGCGTCCCTCGTCCGTCTTGCACATTTTACTTCAAACAACTTCTTCTCTGAAACCACTGGGCGGATTTTAACCTTCAATTTATTAAAATAAATTGAAAACTCTGGTTGCCATGGCAACCAAAATCTTAAAAGCTGGAAAACTTAAAAAATCTTTTTGTCAGAAACCACTGGTTGGATTTGAAAATAGTTTTCACAGAAATGCTCCTTGGGTGATCCTCTACCAAATTCCTTCAAATCATTTCGATTCGTTAAAAAACATGGCTGCCAGGGGGCGGGGCAGTTTTCCTTATGGCTGTATTGAAAACTTTAAAAATCTTCTTGTCTGAAATCACTAGCTGGATTTCAATATTTTAACAGAAATGTTCCTTGGGTAACCGTCTACCAAATTTGTTCTAAAGTGGATGCTATCAAAACAAAACACTTATTTAAAAAAAAAAGTAATTATTGGAAACAAAATCATAAAACTAAAAAATATCTGACAAACTTAATAAAAATGTTATATGGTCTGGGCATTTTGAAGTGTAGGTCAGGTTAATGTTTATTAATGTAGCCTATTTAGACCTCAGTTTAAATTGTTAAAGCTGTTGTTGACGTTGCTTATTTTTGAAGATGATTATGAATTTTAAAATGATGAAGGCTATGATGTTTGATTTGGTGTTTTTGATGATGATGATGATAATGATGAATCATGATGATGATGAATCATGATGATGATGGTGATGATGATGTAGTGGTGATGAGGCATGAACATAAACAACATCCCAATATTAGAATTATATTTGAATATTCAAATTAAATATTCCCAATACTTCTGGGAATTATGATAATCTCCAGAAAATCACAGCTGGAAGGAACACAAAAACCAGAGCAAATGTTTACTTGAATCTTATTCGACCTCCTATCTTATATACATGTTATGTCAGGAATTGTATAACTTTCTCCAACTGACCTATTTATCCTCATGAGACCCACTTAACTTGGCCTGTGGTTAAGCAGCTTCCTAGATAATTCATTAAACTGCACTATCAATAAGGATAGAATATTTGCACATGATTCTTCCAAGCTTAATGTAAACTGGGTTCTGGGATCGAATGGTTCTGTTTCAGAGAAATATTTTCAGTTTTTCACAAGTTAGTCATGTGCCTAGACATTTAATATTTACATGTCACTGACACTAATAAAGAGTTTGTTTTGAAAGTTATTTGTCCACTACTGGTTGCATGATCAGATGGGACACCCTCCATTTATGTGTCTGTCTGTATGTCTGTTTGTGCAATAAAATCTGGTTCCTGCGATAACTCGATAAATACAAAAGCTAGGTTCATGAAACTTTGTGCAGTTATAGAGGGCAATAGTAAGGTATTGCATTTTATTTAATTGTTGTTGTTTTTTTTTGCATAAGGAAAAGTGTTGAAAATTGCACATAAGAACGTATTATGTTAAAAGTAAAATTTGTTGGACTTCAGTAGATTTAAAAGAAATCATAGAAAAAAGTCAAATTGGAGTAGTTATGGCATCAAGTCTTTCAAATTTTGCATTATAATTTAATTACTTTGCAGATGAAGTTATAACAAGTATCTAATATAGCCATGAAAATGTGTGGTTATAAGATTGGAGTATGTTGTTGGTCATGTGGGCTGACCGACTTGACAGCAGAACCAACTTTTGGTTTCTGAACAATAACTTGAGAACAAAAATTGCTATTGTAATAAAACTTCATACATAGATGCGTCACTTGAGGTTGCATCTGGGACAGTTGTGGTCAAGGGCACCATAACTAAAAAAAACAAATGCCGTCTGTTTAATAACTTGAGTACAAACTGAGTAATAGTATATGGGGTGTGACCATATAATCCAGGTCCAGCTGGCCCATTTCATTGTTAAAATAGATATGGATAGGCTTGTTGACTGGTTTTACAAGATAGACTTGCACAGCATTTGGCACAGTGTCTAGTATAGCTCGCAAACATTAACCTTATCCTCGTGACCTCTATTAGCACAAATCAGGTCACTCCCCAGGGGTCACATGGTTTATATAGACTTAAAAAGCAAAATGACCCAAGGCCCAGAGGTTGTTCAAGATTGTTGATATTATGCCCCAGGGATAAAAAGAAGCCACACAAATTCGGGGATGCAAATTCCAATTGGGTTACAAGGTCTCAGGTGAGCTTCCTAGGGCCCTTAAGGCCCTTTTGTTGATTTCGTGTCCACAAATTTGGCATCAATCAGGCAGGTTTTTCCTTAAATATACGCACCAACTGTGTGAGCTCTGCTTATCTTTATGCACTGTTCTGGGTTTTGAATATGTAACATAGTTTTCAAAAATCGAGAACTTTAGACTCACAGTTTTAGTAAAACGGGTCGTTGCGATCATGTGGTCTTTGATGCATAGCAGCAGCATACGAAATAGGCGTATAGACGTCACCGGAAGTAGCGGATAGAGAAGAAGTAGCACTTGGGTTTGGGTTGCAGAATGCCTTTTTTCCCGGACCCTCGGGGATGCCCGAAAACAAAGAGTTATCCCGCATTTAATGACATTTAAGATTTAGCACTTAATATCAATCGTTTTCATGGTCATTCTCAGATTTTACCACAGATAGTTCACTCTTTAAAACTCCGATATCACTAGGGTTTCGCGACGAAGAAACTAATGGTCCATCGTATTGATCACTGTTAAATAAGTGACTGTTTTCAATGTCCTCGATTTTGGACTCCATATTGGCTAATCGCTCTGTTATGTGTTTTACATTCGACTTTATTTGATTTAATTTGCATAATTTATTGTCCATACTATCTAGCCATTGGAAAAGCTTTTGTACGTAATCAGCGGTCGTATCTTGTGTCACAGTTAAAATCAGAGAATTACCTGTCGGCCATGTTCATAAAATATGGTCTTTGTTGGCTGAAAAAGTGTGGGCTAATGTGGTTTGCAGGCGTTGACGTAATAAACAACTGGGCTGTCAGAACAACTGGTTGCTGTGGCATCTGCTGTGGTCTTTGTCCGGTAGCCATTTTGCGCTTTGTATCTTTGTCCTCTGAAGACGGTGTCAGATTTTTCTATTTTTCATTTTTCTCGGCATGAATTAGCATTTCACAAATGTCCATTGCATATGAAAACTGACATTCGCGACTTATTTGAAACACTACACCGTCTAAAATATCCAAAATAACTACTGAAACAATTTATTTATTATTTAATTATCTTAGTTTCAAAAAACGCGGCCATCTTCCTTTGACTAGGAATCCACCATAATTAATTAATATGGGTCTGGAAAAACCCCATCACACAATATTGATTAATTTCAGTGTACAAGACAACCACCCATAATTATGATTTCTGTGTGAATGCCACCATGCATAAGAGTGCATTTTCTGTTGACCCCACCACCCATAATTAAAAATTTCTGATGCCTTCCCTCTAAACACCCATTTCTAGAAACGCCCTAACTAACCTGCCTGGGCTTTTTTCTCTGCAAGAATATATCACATTACTAACCTAAATGTTTTTAAGACTTTTGGCTAGTTCTGTGGTGATTAGATATATTCTTTTTTTAAGTGTCATGTTAGTTGTTCTGTATTCCATCATGTATTTGTATTATTTTAGAAAATAAAAACATTTTCAGGTTCCTGTCTTTCAAGCATGGAAACAACTAGTGAAGCATACAACCTGATGTGATCTTGCTGGAATTATATCATGGTAATATTGCACTAAAAAGGTAAAAAATCCCTACTTTATCCCAACTTTTTAATGTCAGAAATTCCTACTTGTTCCGTACTTTTTTTTGAACAGGCAGTAGAAAGCCTGTAATTAGCAAAGTCATTTTACTAAAAATTGCTTGATTTATTTATTTTATTTAATAATGCAAATTTGAAACAGGATGAAGGCATAGGTTGTTTAGATACTGAAATCGCTATTTTTAGCTCACCTGATCACAACGTGCTCATGGCGAGCTTTTAGGATCGCCTTTTGTCCATCGTGGGTTGTCCGTCGTGCGTCGTTTGTCAACATTTTCATTCAAAGAACATCTCATCTTAAACCACTGGGCAGACTATCACCAAACTTTACAGGAATGATCCTTGGGTGACCCTCTTTCAAAATTGTTCAAATCGTTCTGGTCCGCTGCATATATAGGTCACAGTAGCTAACAATTGATTTAAAAACTGAAAATTTAAAACAATTTCATCTCTGAAACAACAAGGCTTGGAGCTTTCATATTTGATATGTGACATCTTCTAGTGGTCCTTTTCAAAGATTGTTCAAATGATGCCCCTGGGATCAAAACTGGCCATGCTCCGGTGGTGACATAGTTTATATAGACTTGTATAGCAAAATGACTTTAAAAATCTTCTTCACTGAAACCGCAAGGCCTAGAGGTTTCATAGTTGGGATATAACATTGTATAGTAGTCCTCTACAAAGATTGTTCAAATTATGCCCCTGGGGTCAAAACTGGCCACATCCCTGGGGTCACATGTTTATATAGACTTAAATAGCAAAATGACTTTAAAAATCTTCTCCTCTGAAACAGCAAGGCCCAGAGGTTTTATATTTGGTATGTAAGATTTTATAGTGGTCCTCTACAAAGATTGTTCAAATGATGCCCCTGTGGTCAAAACTGGCCACACCCCGGGGGTCACAGGGTTTATATAGACTTGAATAGCAAAATGACTTTAAAAATCTTCTTCTCTGAAACCCCAAGGCCTAGAGGTTTAATATTTGGTATGTAAGATTGTATAGTAGTCTTCTACAAAGATTGTTCAAATGATGCCCCTGGGGTCAAAACTGGCCACACCCCTGTGTCATATGGTTTATATAGTCTTAAATAGCAAAATTACTTTAAAAATCTTCTCCTCTGAAAGTTGAAGGCCTAGAATTTTTATATTTGGTATGTAACATTGTGTAGTGGTCCTCTTATAAAGAATGTTCAAATGATGCCCCCGGGGTCAAAGCTGGGCACACCTTGGGGCTCACATGGTTTATATAGACGTAAATGGCAAAATGATTTTAAAATTCTCCTCTGAAACTACAAGGCCCAGAGGTTTCATATTTGGTTAAAATATTATATAGAGACCTTGATTGGGATTGCATATGGGATGGGTGGAGTCAAGGTCACTGTTACTAAAAATAGAAAAATGGTTTCCGCTCAATAGCTTTATAACGCATTGAGATATTTTAATGAAACTTAATACATAAATACCTTATATCGACACCTTGAATGGGATTGCATACGGGGTTCGAGGGGTCAAGGTCAAGGTCACTGTTACTAAATATATAGAAACGGTTTCCGCTCAATAATTTAATACATACATACATTATATTGAGACCTTGATTGGGATTGCATATGGTAAGGGTGGGGTCATGGTGAAGGTCACCGTTATTAAATATAGAAAATTGGTTTCCGCTAAATATCTTGAGAAAGCATTGCGATAAGTTAATGAAACTTAATACACATATCTTAAATCGAGTCCTCACTTGGGTTTACTTATGGGGTGCGTGGGGTCAAGGTCACTGTTATTAAAAATTGAAAAATGGGTTACACTCAATTACTTGAGAACGCATTGAGATATTTTAATGAAACTTCATACAGAGATACCTTATATCAAGACCTTGCTTTACGTATGTGGTGGGTGGGGTCAAGGTCAAGGTCACTGTTACTTAAAATAGAAACACAGTTTTTGCTTTATAACCTAAAAAACCTAAAAAATTGAGATATTTTAATGAAACTTAATACATAGATATCGGTTGAGCGACCTAGGGCCATCATGGCCCTCTTGTTGTGTTTTATTGTATAATAACTTTCAAACGTACTGTGCAGTTTTTTTGTCAGTCTTCAAAGAGTAGACAATATTGTTTAAAATCAAAATAATAATTAAATTAAATTAATAAATAATGTACATGATGTATATTATATACCTTTGTTGATATTTGAAATTCATTTTTACGACATCAACACAATTTTCAGATTGCAAATCAAATTTATTGTGTGTTTTCCAGTGAATATGAACACGCTTATCCAGTCTTAAAATCAATTAAAGTCGCATGAAGTGAATAGGGGACATCATTCGTGATTACGCATGGGAAGTAACATAGCTTTGTTAAAGGCCTATTATCGCATTGCAACTAGTTCTCCAAAACTGTCTGCGAAAAAAGATCAACATCTACTGTTTCTGCATTTTCCAGAATTGTCATTGACTTAACACACTGACAAAGTTTCAATTTTTCAATTGTTTTTTCTCACCGATTCCAAACATAAAATAACAGTGTATACAAGAGAGCAAAATAACACTATGGACTTAGAAATATCTTGTAAAAACCGTTTCATTTATGAGTAATCATCGGTTGAAATTGATGAATTTATAAAGCATTTGTAACGCTTAACAATGGAATAATTAGGAGTGTTTCTGTTGTTTTCGTTGGAACTGTTAACAGCACGTGAAACACTTACATTAAGTAAATAATGCAGGGCGAAATATTCAAGTCGGAATGGCTGAGTGGTTAAGGCAATAGCCTTTTAATCCGGAGGTCCCAGGTTCGAACCCTTTGAGACCAATTTTTGATTATTTTTTTCTAAATATTTTTCTTGTTTTTAAACTTTATCTTATTAGTTCCGATTCTTAAATCTGTCAAGTTAAGACATTTAATGGCATACTTCAAAATATGCGAAAATCTTTGTACAAGTCCCTTTAATGAAAAAGGGTCAGGTAAGAATATGGAGAAAAATGATTTGAGAACCATAGGCAAAAACGCCGCACATCCACTACCCAACTAGTACTTTAGGGGGCCTATTTGCACTAACCGATGTTTTAACTCAAACCGATCCTATCCCTCTTTGGGAAAAGGAGTAGTTCAGATACCTTACTTTTCTAACCTGTCACAATAGTATTGTCTTCATCTGTGCCAGTTGTCATGTGAGCGCTTTGGGCCATCATGGCCCTCTTGTTAGCTCACCTGTGCACAACATGCTCATTGCAAGCTTTTGTGATCGCCTTTTGTCCGTAGTTCGTCGCCCGTCGTCAACATTTATTTACATTGTAAACACTCTTGAGGCCACATTTTTGGCAAATCTTTATGAAACTTGTCAGAACATTTGTCCCAATGATATCACGACTGATTTCAGAACTGGGTCATGTGGGGCCAAAAACTAGGTCACTAGGTCAAATTGAATAAAAAGCTTGTGAACACTCTAGAAGTCACATTTTTTGCCCAATCAACATAAAACTTGCTCAGAACCTTTGTTCTTATAATATCTCGGCCGAGTTGGAAAATGGTTCCGGTGCGTTGAAAAACATGGCCACCAGGGGGTGGGGCAGTTTTCCTTATATGGCTTTAGGAAAAGCTTGTCAACACTCTAGAAGTCACATTTTTTGCCCAATCAACATGAAACTTGCTCAGATCCTTCGTTCTTATGATATCTCGGCCAAGTTAAAAAATGGTTCAAATCATCATGAAATTCTCTCAGAACATTTGTCGCAATGATATCTCGGAAAAGTTCACACCCAGGTCATGTGTGGTCAAACACTAGGTCGCCAGGCCAAATTGAAAACAAAACAAGCTTGGGAACAATCTATAGGCCACATTTTTAGCCCAATGTTCATGTAACTTGCTGAGAACAGTTGAATTCCTTAGCCCTTCAGGTGAGCGACCTAGGGCCTTATGGCCCTCTTGTTTTTAGTTTGTTTTAAACATATGATTGTTTATCAGCTTCCTAGACAATTCAGTAAACTGCACTACCAACTGCAATTAAAGTTGCACAATTCTTCCTTATTGCATGCACATGATTCATCCATACTGGGTTCTGTTTTGAAAAGGTTCTGCTGCAGAGAACTATTGTAAATTTTTCACAAGTTGTTATGTCCCTAGAAATTGAATATTTATGTGTCTCTGACATTAAAAGTGGATTTTCCTTGTATGGAAAATTTCAAAATCTTCTTGTCTAAAAACCAATTGGCTGGATTTCAAAATATGTTCACAGTAACGTTCCATGGGTAACCCTCTAATAAATAACTTGAAATTATTTTTTATTATTAAAAACACTATTAAATAATGCATATACATCTAGTACGATGATCTTTTCAATTGACTACATGTAGTTAAAATCGATTATGAATGTAACGCTGACAGGTGTCTTTATTGATTTCATTTGCCATTGTTTTAATTATTGTCCTGTAAAAATAAGGAACACAACACCGTATATGGAATTCAGCTCTATGTTTGAACCTTAAGATTGGATGAACCGCTGTGTAATGTAAGTGTGCTAGGTCACGGTAAACATATCACAGATTCCTTGAGCCTTGTTCCCTTCAGTTTCAACTGTAAATACATCTATCAATTACCAGGATATTAACAGAAGTAGGTCAGACAGGCACCAGTATAGCGGCTTTTGATGGCCAGGTTAACTACAGAAGGCATGACAGGCATCTGTATTGCACCTGTCGATTTGTCTGATGTTGGTCATTTTATAGGCGATGACATTCAATGTCAGAGCTCAGGGGTCCCGATCTGTGTTTTTTTTAATGCCGAAATTCGTTATCATACCCCCAATGAAAGAGTATATTTTTTCCCCCATTTCAGACCAAAGTTCTCCCCAAAAAATTGTTTTGAGCCGCGTCGTGGGAAAACCGGCCTTAATGACAAAATTTCACATTGTTGGTATTTAATCATTTTGAAAAGTAGATTATATTTAGAGATGATCAATACAAAAATATTTTGATTCGGACAAGAAAAGCCAAAGTAATGCACGTTTTTGTTACGTCACGTTACTAGCATTTGAAGTTAAGACGTTCGCGACACGTTGAGAAACAATTGCGCGCTAAAGTGCAAATCTGTTTTATAACACACACACAATATAATGTGCATTTTATCATCTCGTCCATAATAATTGTTAGCAACGTAGTTAAATCCATTACACAGTCTTAAAATAAGACTATATTGTTGCTTAGCAACGATAGAACGCCACGGTTTACTGAAGGTAAAAAGTAGCATAACAGCTATTAATATTTTTTTTATTCCAAATAATGTTTAAACACCATGACTGTTGAACATTTTCAATAAAACATTGAATTCCGAATTACTATTGAAAAATATAACGGATAAGACTAAAAACAAAAGTTTATACGCATTCCCGTGACATCAACTAATAATAAATGAAAATATTTTTCTTCTCATATTGATGCATTGAAAAATGATTACGCGCTGTATATTTTTAACCCATACAATTCAGATATATATTCCTTCTGTAAGAACTGTCATCGATGTATTCTAGTAGACCCGTTCTGCACTTGTAAAGAATAGTTTTTGTTGCCTAGCAACAGAAGAGCGTTAACGTGTGCGTAGCAGACCGGTCAAGTTGTGGCATGATGAATTAACAACAATTGCCGTGATGAAAAATATGAAAATTAAGTCTAAAGTTGTATAATTATTTTATAATGAAGACATGTTTGGCTTATAAACAAGTATATATTAATGGTTTACATAGATGTACTATATATTGCGGAAATGAATGGGTGCACGAGTTTTGCCATTACAAGAGGTTGTACAATCACTCCCTCAAACTTCGTTATTAACGTAACCCGGGCATTATTTAGTTAATACGTCTTATAATTTACGTCATAGAAAAAAAAACAGTAATTTTTATATTAAATAGTTTCACCTTAGTTTAGTTTAAATTTGATAATGTTATTCAGCAACCATACAACTTCACGATCAATGTTTAATATCGTTCTAGCGAATGTTCAATGGAAATACAGAAATAATAAACAACGCAATATGCATCATCCAAAACTCATGGTATATTTATTGTGTCACCATAAAACTTAATTGATATGATGAACGTCAATCATGCCGGTATTCAACACACTCAATCAGCACAGCTGCACCTAATGAGCGTTTGGGCCTTGGCATATGGTTTCCTGCTATGCACGTACGGACGGACGGACACATTTATGAAAATAGTCCTGTCTGGTTTTTCTCAGGCCGGCCCGGTTTGCAATTTCCGGTAGAGTAGTATTATTGACCCAGAATGCGGGGCTTTCAAAATTCATACTGTCGAATGCGCGGCGTCCCGTGACGGCCTCACCGGCTCACCGTTGGATAACATGAAGTACTGATACTTTCTGAAATCAAAAACACATTTTCCTTCATGCCACAACAGCCTTATGAAACAAGGTCTCATTTATTTGCAAAACTGAATGTTATACAAACTTGAATATGGATGTAAAAGTGTTAAATTATTCATAGTACTCATAGGCATGATGCTACCTTCTTCCAATTAGAGCCTTGAAATGCTCAACAAGAAATCCTTCCAGTTCCTCCAGGACCATGCCGGGTATCGAACGGTGGTGTTGGTTGCCGACGACTAATCTACGACGGCCTTTAATTGCTCCATACCAGCACAATCCATCCTTCTGTATAGTCTTAATGTTACCAAACCTTCCGTCCACAAGGCATTTTGCATGTGCTGAAATGATGTGTAATTAATAAAAATATACAAGTACTGTTAAGTGGTAAATGCTTGGCCTTAAAATTCCATTTATTGTGTGCTGTTTTTTTTATTATTTCAAATCAAATAACGTGTTAATCATTTTAAAACATTTTACACAAATAATTTTTACAGTGCGATCCCCAAGTGCAAATAATTAGTCATATAAGTATTTTGTGTTGTTATACCAGCCTGGTTTCTGCATAAGATATTCGACTGTTTGTTGATGTCCAGTCATCACTCTCTACATGAAGTAACCCAACAGGAACCGGTTCTTGTTTTGGCCTAGAATAACAGAATAGAAAGTATTGATTCATAGTCAAGTCATTATAAAGATACTGACAGATAATGATGCTATTTGCTAACTATTTGCTTAATTTAATAACAATATGATAACATAGCTTTTACATTGAAGTTATTATATTTTAATAAAATTTCATGAAAATATAAATTGTATACATCTAAACAACACGCGAAGTGGACAGGCTTTTCACGTTTAATGAGTTATGAAATTAGGATCACATACGTATAAATACATGGACAGTTATCAGCCTGAATGGCAAAAGACGCAGGATGCCCACCATGGCTTTCGATCGTCCAATTTACCGGATAATGAAAACAAAAAGTACTAAGTTTAATTTTTAACTGAACAAAAAGCTGACCCTTTTCATGTCAGATAAATATTATTTTATAGTCAATACCGGTATGATTTTAAAGCTATTTAAAACAAGAATAAAAATAGAGAAGCTATACTGCTGCTAGTATTTATTTAACATGATGTAGACCTTCATTGAAATGACATAGAGTTTGTAATAATTTCGATTCAGTTAACGTTCAAGTAGTGAAACAGGGCGTCGGTATGTACTTATTGTCAAATATCGATTAGAAAAAAATGAATATGTCGGTTGCCGGTAGGAACGACTGATCCAAAGGGTAACTAACTATCCATTACATCACAGAGTCCACATGTACTTTTATTGTTTGCAAATGTCGTATTTAAAATTAGTAAGCGAAATCACAATCGATAGCCTAATGCTCGACACTTTTGACTTGTCAAAAATGTGTTCAAGTCCATTCTGAACCATAAATAAACGGCACATTTCATTTTCTAAATATAAAATATTACAAATAACTCGATCAATGCGATTATACTGATTGAATCTACAAAAAAGCTGCATGATTTCTAAAACGGTCATGGTATTTTTAAATGCAATCTAGAATTTTACATTTTTAAAGAAAATAGCATGAATTAAAATGTACATATATAGTAGGACTTAATATCTCAACATAGTACCAAAATTTCGATCAATCATTACGATTCGGACAGTGTGAACTGTATAAGATCTAGTGAAACACTAGAACTGAATCAATAATTCAGTGACTGTTTACTTTCAGTTTCATAGTGTTCATTTCATGGTCCCAACATTTATCAAATTTAAACCAAAACTTTCTTATAATTAATAAATTGAACAAACGAATGCTTACCTCCATTTCTTCATCCATATGGCCACTTCAAAACTCAAAATAAAGTATATTTAACTAATTTTCGACAGACAAACTTGAATACTTCCTGAATCAAAACAATGACGTCACTTTAAACAGGTTTTTCCACAAACGTCATCAATGTCATTAAGGTCGGTGTTGTCACGACGCGGCCCTTTTTCATTTTTGTTTGTGGGAGTAGTTTTCTGGGATCAAAATTACTTTAGCACCGTTACAAACGGTTAACCTTAAAATTCGAACAACTTCAAGTGGTCTTGTTAAATGACCGTTTTGATTTGTTCGGTTCCCGCTTCCATAATAAAACTTCATTTATATATAGTGAAAAGTTAGCTTATTTGCCGGGAACTGTAATTTCTGTTGTGGGAAAATGGCTCCTTAAAAGTAATCAAAACGGGTATAGCAAAATGGTACAAATACTATGTTTCACAGTCGATAACATAGTTTATTAATGTATAAGAATTAGTATTTGTAGTTTTAACAAAAATAATTAAGGTTGAAAATTGGAAGTGAAAACATTATTTGTAATGAAAAATGGAAGTGAACAATTTATGCATAAAAAATTATCTGTTGCACTGCTCCACCTTCCAATTAATGGTCAATTGGTAAATGTTTAACAAATCAACGAGTTAATATAATAATCAATTTATTGATGATTAATCATTAATAAAGTTGTTACGTAAATAGTTAGACTAAATAAAGCGATTTGAAAGGTATATTTAATAGTTTGTATTGTTGACTCATTTGCAAAGTCTTAATTTCCCCTTCTGTGTAAAACAACTCTAAAATTCCCCCATCTGACGGTACAGGTACTCTGCCCCCAAACCAGAGACAGACACCTGGAGCTGGTCTCTGTCATTGCCAATACTCATGTGACCGCTTCTGGCCATAATAGCCCTCTTGTTTCCTAATGTGACTAAACTGAAAACATTAAAAATCTTTTTGTCAGATACCAATGGTTGGATTTTCAAAAAATTTCACACAAATGTTCCTCGGATGGTCCTATACAAAAATACTTCAAATGATTTTGAATCGTTAAAAACATGTCTGCCAGGGAGTGGGGCCTTTTTAGCTCACCTGTGCACAAAGTGCTCAAGGTGAGCTTCTGTGATTGCCTGGTGTCAATCGTGCATGCGTGTGTGCGTGCGTGCGTGCGTCGTAATCTTTTCATTCAAACAACATCTCCCTCTAAACCGCTTGGCAGATTTTCACCAAACTTCACAGGAATGATCCTTGGGTGGACCTCTTCCAATGTTGTTCAAATTTTTCCGGTTCGCTGCATATGTAGTCACCAGATCTAAAAATAGATTTAAAAATTGAAAACTTTAAAAATCTTCTCCTCTGAAACCGCAATGCTCAGAGCTTTCATATTTGATATGTGACATCCTCTAGTGGTCCTCGACTAAGTTTGCTCAAATAATGCCCCAGGGGTCAAAACTGGCCACGCCTTAGGGGTTACATGGTTTATGTAGACTTATATTTATAGCAAAATGATTTTAAAAATCTTCTCCTCTGAAACTGCAAGGCCTAGAGATTTCATATTTGGTATGTAACATTGTGTAGTGGTCCTCTACGATGATTGTTCAAATGATGCCCCTGGGGTCAAAACAGGATTCATTCCAAGGGTCACATGGTTTGTATAGACTTAAATAGCAAAATGACTTTTAAAATCTTCTTCTATGAAACCGCAGGGCCCAGAGGTTTCATATTTGTATGTAACATTGTTTTGTGGTCCTCTACAAATGAGTGTGTTCAAATGATGCCCCTGGGGTCAAAACTGGCCCCACCCCGTGGGTCACATGGTTTATATAGACTTAAATAGCCAAATGACTTTAAAAATCTTCTCCTCTAAAACTGCAAGGCCTAGAGGTTTCAAATACGGTCGGTAACATTGTATAATGGTCCTCTACAAAGATTGTTCAAATTATGTCCCATGGGTTCAAAATTGGCCAAGCCCCGGGGTAACATGGTTTATATAGACTTAAATAGCAAAATGACTTTAAACATCTCCTCTGAAATGGCAAGGCCCAGAGGTTGTATAATTGGTATGTAACATTGTATAGTGGTCCTATACAAAGATTGTTCAAATTATGCCCATGGGGTCAAAACTGGCTACACCCCGGGGGTCACATTGTTTATATAGATACTGAAATAGCAAGCATTATAATTTCAATAAGCGTCTAACACTCAAAAATCTATACGTCGGGCCCGGCTAGATCAGTTGGTAGAGCGTTAGACTGTCAATCTGGGGATCGTGACTTCGAACCCCAGCCCGGACACATAACTTGTGTGGGGATTGGTCATGAAATTTTTCTACGGCTATTCTCCCCCTACCTCTGATTCAAGTATGGCATTTGTCAGTTACTGGCATAAGTATGTGCACTTAGTACTGGTAAACCGCTTAGATCGGCTAAGCTTGCCCAGGAAAAGTGTGATTAGGCTAACTGACTGCCGTTATATGACTGAAACACTGTTAAAACGGCGAAAAATCCAAACAAACAACAAAACAAACATAAATCAATACAGCAGACGACATTTCAGTCAGGTAGTTCTCAGCACAGTAAGATGTGTATAGAGTGTGCTTTTTTCGGCGTAGCTGTCTAAGATCACTTTTGACCGAGATTTCTTGCGATAATTATGCAGCGGGAAAATTGAATGCCAATATAATTGTGAAAATTTTCTTATTTTAGGGAATTCAAACTTCAAACAATGGTTTAACGTATACCAATACCTGTTGCATACTTTGAAGGATTAAAAATTTACATAATTGTTTACATAAGCGGTTAAATTAAAGTTATAAACATATCTTCGACATACACTCTAGAAATGAGCATAATTATTAAAAAAATGTACTCATAGTATGTCATGATCAAAATGTTATATTCATTTACATAATGAAATAACTGTATTGGTTTGCCTACATAATCGGCGCGCTCTATAAATAGCAATTACAGTGCTACAATTCACGGGTACGACAGTCGGTCACAACGTACAATGTTGCCTGTTGAGCTTGGGAGCCCAAAATATAAAGTGGTAAAATTTCTGGTATATTTCTTATAAATAAACAAAACAAATACATATTAGCAAATTAATTTCCTATTATTTTATCATTGTGTAAAAATGTTACCCGTCCCAATGAATTAATTCTAGCGAGTACAACTCTAGCAGGTGTTGACTAAAAATAGTGCGCGGTAAAGCTGTGTTAATACACAAGCATCAATTCTGGAGAATCCTAAACCCGCGAATTGCAATTAATGGGGAATTAATAAACTTACTGCTCATTAATTCCCGCTATTATTTTCTGACAATGTTAATTTGTTAAATTCACTTGACAAATTATTAGTATTTAGCTTATTCATGTATCACCGGTGAAAACATGCGGCGCCTATGATCGGTTTATTCATGGTACAGATATTAATAGTTATTGAGTTTATCTCAAATTAATTTTGGGGGCTGATACGTTGTCTTATAGTGTCCGAAAAATCTAGTGTCCGAGAAGTCTCCTAAGTAGGGACCGAAAAATCTGGGGTCCGAGAAGTCTCCTTAGTAGAGAACGAAACAAATGGTGTCCGTGAAGTCACAGCTTGGTCCTCTTGTATTATTTTAAGGGCAACAAAATGACATCTCAATATTAATTTCTGCGCCGATTGTCTTTTTTAAAGACATTTCTTGGTAAGATCTTAGAAAACCAGCTAGCCAGTTACACAGTGTTGTGACCTAAGTACCTCAGTGTAATTGGTAATAAACAACGTGGTAATTTTTGGCTGCTGTGTGGTTTGATTACTCAGCAGCAGATTGATGACTTTCAAGTTCAGTTAGCAATTGAGTTGGAATTACCTTTTCAACCATTCAAGGGTGCTTTAGAAAATCGTTGGAGATGACCATTGACATGCATATAAGACCGTCTTATATCATACATTTTCACATTGGATCTACTACATTGAATTTGTTTACAGGCGAAGTGTATATTTATAATTTAATAATGAAATGCCAAATATGAAATGATAGCATTAGATCTATATCTAGTCAAACTTTGGTGGAACTGCACAATGTTTTGTAAGACAACATGATGCAGCAATCGAGTCTGTAGCTTTGACACTGCTGTCTTTTTCACCAGCATGTACAGAAACATGTAGTATATAGCGTAAAGTCTAGTCATCTACTTTAAACCTTTCACTTGTACAGTTTAATTAAATGTGCGCACCACACAAAAAACTACACACAGATCATGTCTCTCCAACAAGGTTCTTAATGCTTTGTTGGCAGCCTCCACTCAAGGACTTCTTCTCAGAAGAACAACTTTTTAGTACCAGATACTGTACATGAACACTATGCCTCATTAACATGAGGGTGGACATGTGGCACCAGCAGAAACCATGAAGGAAAGCTTTTTTAATTTGTGTACAGGGCTTGCACTAAAATGAAATGTATGTGTTGGATATAAGTGTTGGATAGTGGAAGACCTGAACATTTCGGACATTAAATGCAGTATAAAATAAAGCTTGGTTTAAAGTCATGTGAAGTATAAAATAAAGCTTGGTTTAAAGTCATTTCTGATAATTTTGTTATAATATGCCAACGACTTCATTGAAAGAGGTATACATTTAGGTAAACCCTGTCATTATCTATTTTCAGGTTAGATTACTTTTGCCACTTGTGTTGTTGTGTTTCCTTGATAAATGTTATAGTTTGTGAATTTTATTATTGTTATGTCATTGGGAAACAAAAGAGAGGAAAAAAAACAATTGAAAGGCTGTTTATTGTTGTGCTTCTGTTAGCTCTGAAGAACTGTTGATTTTGATTAAGTGCACATAAACAGTTTTTATAAATCTTCATTTAGAAGGGGGTACCACCCCTCCCACCCCCACCCCCAACCGCGGTGATTTGCCCTTATGCCTTAGCAAAATCCGGGGGAAAGGCCTGGGTATGTAACATTGAATAGTGATCCTCTACAAAGATTGTTAAAATTATGCCTCTGGGGTCAAAACTGGCCAAATCCCGAGGGTCACATGGTTTATATTGACTTAAATAGTAAAATTACTTTTAAAATATTCCCCTGCGAAACCGAAAGGCTCAGAGGTTTCAATTTTCACATTTGGTATGTAACATTACAAATATTTTTCAATTGATGCCCCTGGGGTCAAAACTGTCCACAACCCGGGGCTCACATGGTTAATATAAACGTAAATAGCAAAATGACTTTAAAATAAACTTCTCCTCTGAAACCACAAGGAGGTTTCATATTTGATCGGAAACATTGTAAAGTGGTCCTCTATAAAGTTTGTTCAAATGCTAGGCCCAGAGGTTTCATATTTGGTATGTAACATTGTATAGTGGTCCTCTACAAAGATTGTTCACATGATGCCCCTGGGGTCAAAACTAGCCACACCCCAGGGCTCACATGGCTTATATGGACTTAAATAGCAAGATGACTTTAAAAATCTTCTCCTTTCAAACTGCAAGGCCTAGAGGTTTCATATGTGGTATGTGACATTTTATAGTGGTCCTCTACAAAGATTGTTCAAATGATGTCCCAGGGGTCAAAACTGGTCCGGCCCTGGGGGTCAGATTGTTTATATTAACTTAAATATCCAAATGACTTTAAAATCTCCTCTGATACCGCAGTGTTTTCGTATTTGATATGTAATATTGTATAGCGGTCCTCTATAAAGATTGTTCAAATTATGCCCCTGGGGCGTCACATGATTTATATAGACTTGTATGGCAAGTGGACCTTGAAAATCTTCCTTGTGGAAACCGTAAGGCCCATAGGTTTTATATTTTGCGTGAAACATTGTGGAGTGGTCCTCTACAAAGATTGTTCAAATGATGTCCCTGCCCACCCCCTGGTGGTCACATGGTTTATATGCATTTAAATAGCGAAATTACTTAAAAAATCCTCTGCTCTGAAAACTCAAGGTTCAGTGGAATCATATTGAGTATGTAACATGGAAAGTGGTCCATTACAAATATTGTTCACATATTGCCCCTGGGGTAGAAAGTGGCCATGCCCTGTGGGTCACATGGTTTATAGAGACTAAAAGTACTTGTGAAACTGCGTTGCCCTGATCTTTATTCTCAGGTAAGGTGTTTAGTGCCATTTTCCCTCATGTCATTAGCCATTATGATGCATCAAACTCAGGTGAGCGACCTAGGGCCATCATGGCCCTCTTGTTTTTCTTATATGACACTATAGTAAACTTTAAAATCTTGTAAGAAACCACTGCTCAGATTTTAAAATTAATATTCCTTGTGTGGTCCTCTACCAAAATACTTCAAATTATATAAATTCGTTCAAAAACATGGCTGCCAGGGGGCTGTGCCTTTTTCCATATATGGCTTTATTGAAAACTTCAGAATATTCTTGTCAGTAACCACTGGTTGGAATTTGAAATAATTTCACACAAATGTTCCATGGCTGACCCTCAACCAAAATACTTGAAATTATTTTGATGCGTTAAAAAACATGGCTCCAGGGCGTGGGATCTTTTTCCTTATATGGCTATATTGAAATTTAAAAAAATCTTCTTGTCAGTAACCACTGGTTGGATTTCAAAATAATTTCACAGAAATGTTCATTGGGCGACCCTCTATTAAAATACTTCAAATTATGTTGATACGTTGAAAATAAATGGCTACCAGAAGGCGAGGCAGTTTGCTTACATGGCTATTTTGAAAACATAAAAAACTTCTTGTCAGTAACCATTAGTTGGATTTTGAAATAATTTCATACAAATGTTCCTTGGGTGACGCTCTATCAAAATACTTAAGATTATTTTGATAAGTAAAAAAACATTAACCCAGGGGGCGAGGCCTTTTTTTCTTCTAGGGCTATATTGAAAACTTTAAAAATCTTGTCAGAAACCACTGTTTGGATTTCGAAATAATTTCACAGAATTGTTCTTTTGGTGACCCTCTACCAAATTCCTTCAATTTATTATGATTTAAAAAGCAACAACAAAAAACATCTCTCCAAGGAGAGTCGTTTTCTATATATGGTTTGAATGAAAACTTAGCAGATATTCTGTAACCACTAGCAGTATTTTGAAATAATTTCACACAAAACATGTTTTATGGGTGACTATAATCTACCAAATTCCTTCAAATTATTTGGATATGCTAAAATCATGACTGTCAGTGGCCCATGATGTTGGTGGTCAACTTTTACTTCACCTCCGAACATGCTGTATGATTCATTAAAGCAGCAGTCCAGAAATATGTCAATAAAATAAAACTTTGGAGAAATTGTTTCTCACGAACATCTTACCGATCAAAATTCGAAAAACGCATTAAAATCGATCAAATAATAACTTTTTGGTTACATTTTATCGTATAGTTATCTGTATGTGATAGTGGTGATGCCAAGACAGCATGTACATTAGTGAATATTCCGTTCGTATCAAGCGTTTTCAGATAAACATATTATAAAATGCCTTTTGTAAATAAGAAAGAGTTTTCAGTCAAATAAACTTAATTAATGTTTTTTAGAACTAAAGGCAATTTAAGATGTATTGAATTATATTCTATGGACTGCAGCTTTAAACTCAGGTGAGTGATCCAGGGCCACTTTTGCCCTGTTGTTTTAAAAACCCAAAATGTGTTCATAATTTATAAAGTAATAAAATATTACATAGTTATGTACTTTCTTGCATTTTTTGTTTAGATGAAATCACTTGTTTTTTATCGAAACCTTCCATATTAAAAACAAAATTAGAATCCCATATCATTGGCAAATGATTGCACATTGTTAATATAAAACATCCTGTTGTTCAAAACATTTTCCAGCACATTATTAGTGCATAGTTGAATAATTTTGTGAGCTTTTATTGTTACCCAATTAATTATATGGTCAAACATGCAATGTATGTTATGTCAAAATATTTAGTTGGTTGGCCCTCTACCTAAATACTTCAAATTATTTTGATTGGTTAAAAAACATGGCGGCCATCTTTCCTTATATGGCTTAATTGAAAACATTAGAAATCTTCTTGTCAGTAACCACTAGTTGGATTTCAAAATAATGTCACAGAAATGTTCCTTAGGTGGTCCTCCACCCAAATTATTTTGATTTTTTTTTTTGAAAAACCTGGCCGTCAGGGGATGGGGCGTTTTTCTTTATATGGACCATATTGAAAACTTAAAAATCTTGTTGTCAGAAAGCACTGCTTGTATTTCAAAATAATTAAACCTAAATGTTCCTTGGTTGGTCGTTTACCAACTACATCCAATTATTTTGATTCGTTAAAAAAAACATGGTCACCAGGGGGCGGGGTATTTTCCTTAATGGCTATATTGAAAATTAAAAAACTGCTTGTCAGTAACAACTTTTTAGATTTTGAAATATTTCACAGAAATGTTCCTTGGAATGTGCTCTACCAAAATACCAGGGGCAGGTTTTTATTTCTAACCTATATGAAAAACTAAACAAATCTTATTGTCAGAAACCACTTGTTGGATTTGGAAATAACTTCACAGATTGGTTGATTGGGTGACACTCTACCAAATTCCTTCAATGTGTTATGGTTTGTTAAAAAAAACATGGCTGCCAGGGTCAGAGTAGGTTTCGTTATATGGCTTTATTGAAAACTTTAAAATATTATGTAACCACTATCTGGATTTTGAAATAATTCAACAGAAATGTGCCATTATGATTCATAAATCCCAGGTGAGCGAGCCAGGGCTATTTTGGCCCTCTTATTTTGATTTGTTAAAATTATGGCTGATTTAAATTCAAACAGATTTGAACACGCTATAGTATTCTTAAAGGACAATTATATTGCCTTAAACTCATGTGGCAAATAGATCCTTATGCAAGGAATTGGCGTTTTTTTTTAAAGAAAAATGGTTTGTGTGATTATGTTGGTAACTAATTTCAACAACATGTATTTCAGTTAGAGTTTCATGGGTGACACTCACTCCAGACCTTGCCAGTTTGTCTATAATGGCTGGTATCAGCACACAACTCCAGTGTCGGACATCAGATGGAATGCCGGCCCCCAAAGTCACATGGTACATGATCAGCAGTGCGTCTGGTGCTCTTCCAGTAGAAATTACATCTCAGATATCTGGCACTCCCGATGAAGCGGGCACCACCAGCACACTCACCTATACCCCGTTCAAAGGAGACGATGGTTGGAGGATTTACTGCGCGGGCGACAATGTGGGATCACGTGTACAGTCATCAAAGATGCCTTTGCTTAATGTTTCGTGTAAGTGACGTTAATAAAATCTGCTTGTCTATTCTTGAGATATAATTATGTTTTTGTGACAAGTATTCATACATTAACGTAGAAAAAAAACTTACACTTATGTTTATAGGTACATGCATGTATAGGCAGAATAGTAAAGTTAGAATTAGATAGATGTATTCAATCCTTTGTACTATGTGTGTCTGTTACAGATGGTCCTAGCCCACCAGTCTGCACCTATCGAGAGCAGACAGAGATTGGTCCTATCAGTATCATACAGGGATCTACCTTCGTGATTTCGTGTACAAGTGATAGCAAACCAGCTTCTGTGTACACATGGACATATCCTGGTGGCACCTACTCTGGTCAGGCTCTGACATTGCCTAGCATACAGACCTTAAATGATGGGACATTTACAGTTGAAGCTCAGTACACCGTAGAGATCACGGGAGGCGCATCTGTTACTAGAAAAAACTCTAGTAACATACAGGTCAACATACTATGTACGTTTTTGTTCATCAACATGTGACATTTAGTAAGATTTTAAACAATGTTAGTTTTACGCACATACATTGGATATCAAGGCTCACATGAAACCTAATGAATACAAGAAAGTCATGATATGAAATGTTGTCTACAGATCTACCAACTGTTTCCATCTTGATTGAAGGCAGACTAGTGTTAGTTTCGTTGTCAGAAATAGACCTTGTTTGTTTTTTTCACAGAAGGCATTCCTGAGTAAATCTATCAGATGTTACCTTCAGGATAGTCCCTGTGTGAGACAGTACATGTGTCCCGTACCTAGCATTGTGCTGTAGTATTCATTATGCATCACATGTCTCTCTTACAGATCCACCAACTGTCCCTACCTTCAGGGTAGGAAATTTTAATGTTTCTGGTACCATCAAGATCATAAGCGGTAACAGCAAGACGATTAGCTGCTCCAGTCAGAGTAAACCTTCACCTAGATACACCTGGACGCCTGGGGAAACAGCGAACAACTCTGATCTGGTGCTGAGTAATGTGCAGCACGGGTCGAGTAATAAACAATACACGTGTATGGTTCAAAACACCATGCAGCCAACAAGGGATACTACATCTGTTACAGAACAAGCCAATGCGACGGTGACAGTTGAAGTGTTGTGTAAGTCTGTAAAAGCTTGATGTGGAAATGCCAATATGCCTAAATGTTTGTACTTTCTTGATATTGATTTACCAAAACTACTTTACCCTTATTATATGTCTGATATAAAATATACACTTATATTCTGCATGCCTGTATTCATTATCTCAGTTCCACCATCCATGCCAGTATTTCACTACTCCAAAGTAAACGGAAATCTCATTGACAACAATGCACTTTCACTGGTGCAAGGAGAAAGTCTTGCTGTTTACTGTGTGTCTCAAGCGAACCCTCCTGTGTCCAGCTACTCCTGGTCGAACCAAAGCCCGGCGTCTCAGGTGCTGGATGTTGCCTCGATCACTGGAAACACAACCAGGATCTGTACTGCACAGAACAATATGGTTGAAACATACGGATCATCTGACATCCAGTATGGGGACTCAAGAAGAGGAAATCAGACTCAGGTCTTAACCATCGTTGTATGGGGTAAGTAGAAATAACGATCAGTGGGGGGCTTGCAGTACTTTCCATTATATAGGTTCTGTGTATACGAGGGCTGTTCCATAAATACGCGGAATTCTCTTCTCAAAAAGTTACTTTTGTTTTAAATTGCATGAAATCACATGCACAAGCAGATTGATACATATCCTATAATATTTTTATAGTGGGTTTTATTTACTTTAAACTCTTTGAAGATTTGGAGGAATCTATAGAAACCAGCATTTAGAGACTTGATGTACGCCATTTTTTCATTAATTTGAAACACACTCAAACTGACGTTTAAAAGTCAAAGTTTACGGAATGTTGGCTTGAAAGCTCCTGATGTTGACGTCATGTCTCGTTATCATTTCCTGTAAGTTTGAACACATTACATGTGGTGAACCATTCTTACAAGCAGCATTTTTTTTTCGCCATGACTTTGCAAATTCTTTTGATGACAACAGAGGTTATTGAGTTACGTTTCGTTGCAAAATTTTCTGTTGGTCTCTAACTTTCTCTGGTAAAAGCACTTAAACAAATTAAAAACTCGAATATATTACCAACATGTGAAAGACATAAGTGTTCAAATGTCAAGTGCAATTTAGGGACGATAGAACCTCCGTGTTTGGGCACAAAATGTCAGGTCGTCTGATATCTACAGTGACTGTTGGAAACGCAGACTTCATTACATGGTAACATCATTAGAATAACGCAACAAATCAAGAAGAATCATTTCATCATATAATGAGGATTGGTACATTTGTTCAATGTTCCATGTAAAATTAACCAGTCTTCGAAATAACCAACATGCATGAAGCCCGGGATAAGTAAAAATATATTCGCAATAGGTAACATTTTGACCTGTCTGCCCGAAAGTGCAAGTACAAGAAGGATGAACAATTATGAAATTAATTCATTTACCAATAATACTTTTTTTTTCTCAAAATGAATCATACACCAGTAATCGCCTGATTTTCTTTCCATAATATGATATTTGTTTGAGTAATTTCTAGGTTTTATTTCCTAATTTCGGACAAGTTGAGGAGAATTCAGGGAAGTTGAAATTGTATGGCTTATGCCCCAACGGGCAAGCCCTTTCAACACATTATTGTGAAGACTGATTACGTATTCCATGTATCACTATGCTTTTTTATCAGTGAGTCTGCCATAAGTAAACGTGTCAGAAGATATAATTTTATTTTTAGCTACACTATTCATCGAATAGATCAAGCTATACTACTCACCTGTTCGTCGGCGTCAACGTCGGCGTAATGCTGTGGTTAAGGTTTGCGTACAACAAGTCCATAAAGAGGTCACTGACCAAGGCCCATAACTCTGATCTGCAATTTAGCAGAATTATGCCTCTTTTTGTACTTAGAAATTCAGGTTTAAGTTAGCATGTGACAACTCTATATCTGTATATCTACTTCAGATATTCTGAAACTTTACACATGCCTTCAGGGTCATTATTTATAATGTCACTGGCAAAGACCCATAACAGTTGCTGTGACCAGCATTTTTGCAGAATTATGCCCCTTTTTAGGGCCCCCCAAAGTTTTTTCGGGTGCCCTATAGGAATGATCTTGTCTGTTCGTCCGTGTGTCTGTCTGTCCATCCGTGTGTCTGTCTGTCCATCTGTCTGTCTGTCCACATTTTTCATGTTTTTCTTTCATAACTGCAGAACAGTTTCAGCTATTAATTTAAAATTTCATGGGTGGATAGATCTCATTAAGGAAAAGTGCAGTGTTCAAGAACCATTGCTCTGCACTTCATGGTTCTGGAGTTATTGCCCTTTGTTAATTTTTCATACTTTGTTTTTGCCTGGAGCATTACTCTTAAGACTATAAGAGGAATTAACGTGAAACTTCATAGATGGATAGATCTCATTGAGGAGAAGTACAGCGCATAAGAACCATTACTCTGCACTTCATCATTCTGGAGTTATTGCCTTTTGTAAATTTTTCTTGCCTGGAGCATAACTCTTAGATTATAAGAGGTAATAACTTGAAACTTCATAGGTATATAGATCTCATTAAGGAGAAGTGCAATGCACAAGAATCGTTACTCTGCACTTCATAATTCTGGAGTTATTGCCCTTCGTTAATTTTTCATTTTCAGACGGAGTCAACTTTTGGTTTCAGCTCTCTAACTTGATAATGAATTGAAATATTTTAATGAAACTTCATCCATACATACCTTATATCGAGACCTGGCTAGGGATTACGTAGGGAGTGGATGGGGTCACTGTCAAGGTCGCTGTTACAAAAAATAGAAAAACGGTTTCCGCTCAATTACTCAAGAACGAATTGAGCTATTGTAATTCAACTTCATACATAGATACCTTTTATCAAGACATCGCTTGGGATTGCATATGGGTAGGGTGGGATCAATGTCAAGGTCACTGTTACTTAAAATAGAAAAACGGTTCCTCATCTTCAAACATGCTATCATTTGGGGCTCGCTGCCACTCTAGTGACAAAGCTCTAGTTGTACTGAGAAATTCAGATTTGTTTATATGCAACAACTCCATATCTCTATAACTACTACAGATATTCCTTTTAAACTTCAAAGATGTCTTAAGGGTTATTATATAAGGTGCCTGACCAAGGCCCATAACTTTGACCTGCAATTTAGCAGAATTATTCCCCTTTTTGTACTTAGAAATTCAGGTTAAATTTTGTGTGCAAAAACTCCATATCTCTATAACAGCTACAGATATTCAATTGAAACTTCACACAGGTCTTCAGGGTTATTATATAAGGTCACTGACCAAGACCCATAACTCTGACCTGCAATTTAGCTGAATTATACCCTTTTTTGTACTTAGAATTTCAGGCTTGTTTGCTTGCAACAACTTAATATCTCTATAACAACTACAGATATTCAAATAAAACTTCACACAGGTCTTCAGAGTCATTATATAAGATCACTGACCAACACCCATAACTCTGACCTGCAGTTTAGCAGAATTATGCCCCTTTTTGTTCTTAACAAATTCAGGTATAAGTTTGCGTGCAACAACTTAATATCTCTATATCTGCTACAGATATTCAATTCAAACTTCACACATGTCTTCAAGGTCATTATATAACCCCACTTGCCATGGAACATAACTGTGACCAGAATTTTAGCCGAATTATGCCCCTTTTTGTAGTGATTAAGGCCAATAGCTCTGCAAAAGCGGTTGAATAATCGAGCGTGCTGTCCTGAGACAGCTCTTGTTGATAAATTGATTAAGGTTGAAGAAATAAAGCAATTCTGAAAATTAATGAAACAGCTCTCGTATGTTTAACTTATGTTACTGCCTTATAATGATTCCTAATTCATTATATCTAGGAAATGGCAATACAACCAGATTATTGCTTACATCACCACTACCAATACCAGTATACACCATTGTTTTCAGTTCCCCCTGCTGCACCAAGTATCACCTACCAACCTCAGTGCACCACCACGGGATCAGTGTCGTCTGTACACACGGTGAAGATCATTGAAGGAGACTCGTTCTGTCTCAGCTGTTACTCATACAGTAGTCCAGCAGCCTCATACAGTTGGTCTGCACCTGGGTCCTCATCATCTGTTCTGAACATTCCAAATGTAACAAGGGACATCACCAAACAAGCAACCTGCTTCGCAGAGAACAGAATGGTTACGACATTTAATGGAACTGTGGCAAGAAGGAATCAGTCATTAGTGAACTTAGATGTGCTATGTAATTGTTTTTTTCTTCTTAATTTCATGTATCCCTACAAGTGCAGACTATGTAAAACCTTAGAATGAGCAATATTCCACATTGTTGCATAATGCATGTCTCGCAATTACGATTTGATTTATTAATGTAAGAATACTTTGTATCAAATTGTATATAAAATAGTCCAAAGAAGTATTCACTTTAGTGATGCTGCAGTGTATAAGTTTTAAAAAGGAATAAGGTAATTAATACAAAATAAGTTTGGAACTGTTTAAATATTGTTGGACACCCATATTGTCTGTCAGGCTGTGTTTCGTATCATCGGCATTTGCAATGATTCTCAATTACCTTGCACTGAAATACTGATCACTCAGTCAAAGACACATTAGTTAAAATACAATCTCCTAGAGTATTTTGTCTGCTCTTCAACTCATTCTTCTCTGCATGGATTCTCAAATCATTTATATAAAACTTGCAACTGCGCATGATTCCGAAACTAAATCAAACTGAGGGTTCCTATCTAAAACATCAATATAAAGCCTGTATTGATATACTTTATTTCTTATTTGTTACCTTGCAAAACCTAAACATATAGACTCTGGTGTATTATATGTCCAAACAAGGGAGGTTAACATACAGCAAATGTATTTGTCATGTAGCTATAAACACAATTATACTATAATGCTTGAATTAATACTGCGCTATAAGTTAGTATATCGTTTTCTTGAATAAAATGTTATATTTTGTTAAATGTAGATTTATTTAATGTGTTGTTACAGATGGACCAAGAGTGGGCACCATGAATGCTCAGAAGATAGAGAAAGGCAAATCATTTGATATTGCATGTCCTTACACACCTGGCAATCCACCTGACACAACTTTTGTATGGACTCTCACAGAGCCTCAACGAACTTGGAACGGAATAACTTTAAACCTGACGATTGTTCGGCGGGAAGATGATGGCGTGTACACCTGCACGGCTTCCAACATTCTCAACCCGACAGCTGGTCCTCCTGGTCAGATTGGGAGAAGTACATCGTCCTTCCATCTAGAAGTTCTCTGTAAGTGGGATTTTGCTCATATTTGAAGATACGACGAATATTATGCTGTACATTATATACCACAACTTTCGACATAAATAACTGTGTGTATTTGAGTAAATAATCATACCCAAATCTAGCACTAACAATGACTTTTCAAACTGTAGGCTTCTATATTTAAACAATGTAATATATTACATGTTTTGTGCAACTGTATTATTAGTTGGCATTGGTATCCAAAGAATGGCATCTCAGGATATTTGTCACCCCTGAAATTGCTTAATAACAAAATTACCCCTGAATGCATGTTTCATAAATAATGCATGTATATCCTTGCAGCTGGTGCAGAGAACATGGTATTTTCTACTGACAAGTTCCCTGGAGCAGCTCTAATGAACGTGTCCGAAAACACACATGTCAATATGTCCTGCATATTAGAGAGTAACCCAGGTTCAACCATGATCATTAGCAAGGACGGAGAACAGAAACACGAGAAAACGAACACGAAGTCACTGTCATACACGATTGATGGAAGATGTGAGGAAGCAGGTGTATACACATGTACAGGACATAACCAGTATTCAGGATCACCTTCTAAGCAGATTGATGTGCGTGTATTATGTAAGTACAAAATTACACATGTTTTGGACATAACCAGTACCCTGGGTCTCCTTCCAGGCAGATTGATGTGCATGTATTATGTCAGTCCAACATTACTCATGTATGGGACATAACCCGTACTGGGGCATTAAGCAGATTGGTATGCGTGTATTATTTAAGTACAATATTACATATATGTGGGACATAACCAGTTCTGGGGTCGTCTTCAAAGCAGATTGATATGCGTGTATTATGTAAGTACAACATTACTCATGAGTGGGACATAAGCAGTACCCAGGGTCTCCTTCCAGGCAGATGGACGTGCGTGTAATATGTAAGTACAACATTACACATGTGTGGGACATAACCAGTTCTGGGGGCTTTCTTCCAAGCAGATTAATATGCGTGTAATATGTAAGTACAATATTACACTTATGTGGGACATAACCAGTTCTGGGATCGTCTTCAAAGCAGATTGATGTGCGTGTATTAAGTAAGTACAACATTACTCATGTGTGGGACATAACCAGTACCCTGGGTGTCCTTCCAGGCAGATGGATGTGCGTGTATTATGTAAGTTCAACTTTTCTCATGTGTTTGACATGTCCAGTACCCAGGGTTTCCTTCCAGGCAGATGGTCTTCAAAGCAGATTGATGTAAAGTGTAAGTACAAAGATACACAATGTGGGACACATTCCAATCAGATTGATGCTTGTGTATAGCATAAGCACAACATTACACATGTATGTGACACATTCTCATCAGATTGATGCTTGTGTATGGTGTAAGTACAACATTACACATGTATGTGACACATTTTAATCAGATTGATGCTTGTGTATGGTGTAAGTACAACATTACACATGTATGTGACACATTCTTATCAGATTGATGCTTGTATATGGTGTAAGTACAACATTACACATGTATGTGACACATTCCAATCAGATTGATGTGTGTGTATTGTGCAAGTACAATATTACACATGTATGTGACACATTCCAATCAGATTGATGTGTGTGTATGGTGTTAGTACAACATTACACATGTATGTGACACATTCCAATCAGATTGATCTGAAAGTATTGTGTAAGTACAACATTACACATGAATGTGACACATTCTAATCAAATTGATGTGTAAGTATTGTGTAAGTACAATATGACACATGTATGGGACATAACCAGTACTGGGGTCACATTCCAGACTAATAAATGTGCATATGTTATATAAGTACAACATAACATTTTATATTCTGAAATATGTACTCGTATCTTTGCTTGTCAGGTGCTGCCAGAAGGTCTCCTTACATAGAAACCCAAAACAACGTCAGCAGTCCACAAGCCGTCAATGCGACATTTTCGTTCCATACACAAGCTTACCCAGATCCACAATATACATGGCAAAACTGTGCGAATTCATGTACAGATATGGTCAATGGAGTTGACTACTACATATTTTCAAGTGGGCTGGTCTCCAACCTAACAATATTTAATGTTCAACTTTACGACTATGGAAACTACAGAGTTGTTGTCAGCAACGGCATTGGTACAGCATGGAACGAGACATTCCTGCTGATCCCGTATGGTTAGCAAGCTATTTCCATCAATTATACACACTGACAGAAATATCGGGCACAAGTGTGACAACGTCGAATCGGCATACATACTAGTATAAATTTATGAAAATTAGCCTAATGATTACTGTGAAAATATCATTTAGGCAGTGCATAGCCATGCAATATATATCACCATTAGGGCAATAAGTCAGTATTGAGTGTTTACCAAAAATCAGTGTTTTTATATCATTATTAATATCGGATTGAACATGCTGTTGCCAATAACATTATCTGTTAACATTTCAAAAATGCATCATACAGTCATACACATTCAAGTTGTTTTTCAGCTATTTCGTACAGATTTACAACTTGGTGTTCATTGTGCTCTCCAAAAATATTTGGATTAGCATAAAGATACTGCCTTGTCTGACCCTCCATCTAACAGTATTTGCAACTGACACTTAATTGTCAATTAAAAAACACTGTCCCAAATTTGAAAAACATGAAAAAAAATCATATTTTCAAAGTGTCTCAAATAAGTGTCTTAAAGAAATTATTATTTCTCCGGATTTTAGGAGTGTCCTAAAGTTTAAAGTGTGCCAACATATATTACGGTAATTGCTTCAATTCTTTAAACAGGTGAAAAAAAACAATTCACAGAAAGAAAAAAACAGCAACAAAACAAGCAAAACTACTTGCAACAGTCAATAATATAATCAATGTCTAGAACTGGTATTGTTAGCTTAGTATTCTTTAGCTATTGGTTAACAATCTTCCCTTTTGAAACCGCAAGACCCAGAGGTTTCATTTTTCGCATGTAACATGGTATAGTAGTCCTCTACAAAGAGTGTTCAAATTATGCCGCTTGGGTTAAAACTGGCCACAGCCCAGGCTTCACATGGTTTATATAGACTTACAAAGCAGATTGGCTTGGAAAAATCTTCTGAAACCGCAAGGCCCAGATCTTCATATTTAGGGGATCGCTTAAGGGGCCATGTGGCCGTCTTGTTTGAAAATAATAGAGTTGTTTGGACTTGTGTTGTGTGTAACATGGACACATGTCTAGTTGTGATCTGTCTTAAATAAAGTAGTGGGTAGGGAGACATACTGATTTTGTGCTGGAAAGATGAATGTCTGTACGGATGTATGTCTGGACTCCTGAAAAAAGAAAATGTCTTCGCTGGTTCTCCGTAACCCCATGTCGGATTTAGATCAGTACCAAGTCTAGTTTTGCATAGCGTCATCTTGTCATCGTCGGCGGATTTTTGGCGAAGTTATTGACCTTTGAAGTTTTTCACGTAACAGACCTTGACTGCACTTCTTCATAACCCCAGGACTGATTTTGAAGAAACTCCACAGGATTGATCTGTACCAAGTCTACTTGTGCATAGCATCTGCATATCGTCGTTGGCTGATTTTTGGCAGAGTTATGGCCTTTTCAAGTGGTTGACATAACAGACCTTGTCTGTGCTCTTTTCCGTAACCACTGGCTGGCATTGGACAAAACTTCACTGGATTGATCAGTACCAAGTGCGGTTGTGCATATCTTCGGAATGTCGTGGTTGGTGGCTTTTGGGCGGAGTTATGGGGGGGGGGGGGAGACATATGTTTTTATTTAAAAAAAACACTCTAGTTTTATATATCCTTTAAAAAAGTAACAACAAACATACAAACATATGTTGTTTTCTAACTCTTTTTAGAGCTTAAATGACTTACAGTTTTACTAACCTTTAATTGATTAAAAAAACAAATATCATTTCAGATCGACCCAATATGCCCACAGAGTTTCGTGCCCTTGTAAGTACGGTTACACACACCGGAGTCACAGTGGCCTGGACTCCAGGATTCAATGGTGGTCCACAACAGATTTTCCACATACTGTATAAGAAGCAGTCAGGAGGAACCTGGTTGGAGAATACCGTTAATTATACAGGAGCAAAAGGAGTGAACTTCACAATAACTGGCCTGACTGCAGGCACTGAATATGAGGCGTTCATGTTCTCTCATAATGTAATTGGGTCTTCAAAGACCACGGATAATATCACATTTACAACATCAAAATCTGATGAAGGTAACTTTATTGAAAATACGTAACAATAAATAAACTATCTGACTGGTTGATTGACGGACCGACCGAACGACTGACTGACTAACTTACTAGCTAACAAACTAACTGACGGACTGACTAACTGACTCATACTTTTTTCCGAGTATTCTTTTCTTTACAGTTTAAACAAAACAAACAAACAAACAAAAGCAATAAATAAATAAATAAATGAATAAATAAATAAACAAATAAATAAATAAATAAATATGTTTTGCTGATATAGGTACACCCACGAGTAGTTCCAGTACAGGGGCGATTGCAGGAGGCATTGTTGGTGGACTGGTGGGAATACTACTCATCGTGCTGGTTGCTGTTGGGTTCAGAAGATACGAAATTATATGTAAATGCGTTCGTAAGCGAGGTAAGGAAACCTGTATAATTAAAACAAGGGGTTAAATAACTCTACAAGACTGCCGTATTAACAATATTCTGCATACTTATTTCAGAATCATCTGGACAAGCTTTGTATGAGAAACCTGCTGTTGCAGCGATAAACAATGGTATGATATAAGATATATGTGGATACTGCTTGAATAAAACAAGTTTAATTTAACATTGACATACGCTGAAACCGATGAAAATTGTGTATTCAAGCCGTATACATTATAGTATGTGTTTTTAAAATTGCAGGAGAATATGACTCCCTTGAAAATTCTAACGATATTCGGTACGTATTTACCGCGGATATATCGTATTATTTAAATATATTGAAATGAGTATTTTTAACTTCAACATATATTAAGCACCAGCTGCATTATTAGTAGGGAATGCCTCATTAAAAATCAGATGTATTTTTGCAAACGCTCACAGAAATACTAAATCAACATAATATTTATAAACTCTGTTCAATTTATGACATACATCCTATTATTTAGCCTGTAACATATCGGTTGTATTATATATATTGATGTCTGTTTACAGACACAATGAACCTGACATAAACAATTGTGGTTATGACAATGAACAGACTAGCAATGTATACGATAGATTAGGTAAGTTATACATACCATTGTACTCCAGTCGGTTCCTGCAATGATGACCTATGCACTACTCTTAATATCTCAACACAAACGATCTTCACGTGTATAAAATACCCGACGTACATAAACTGTTAACGTTCTTCAAGAAAATCAAAATCAGATTGATTACCCAAGAATTAGAAAGAATTTATCTAACTTGCATGCACATGTATGTAATATAATATTCAGAATATTTGAATATATGTATGTATATTAACTGTGTTATTGTATTCGAGATTATTAACTATACTCACTTTGTATGCGATGCATAAAAGCTTGTTCAAATTAATCTTTGATTTTAACACGTGCATCTTTTTATCAACTGAACGTTGCGTTGTTTTCTCATTTCAGATGGACGTCAAAGGTAACAACAAACATACCATTACTTCAAAGCATTACTTCCCTTGATATCGAGTACTTAAATAGCATACACATTCCAAGTTAAAATGCCATAATAGAGAATCTTCCAGTTAATTTGTGTTTATCGAATCATATGTTTCATACACAGCGATAAGCATCTGTACTCCGAATTAGGGCGTCAGCCAGTCAAAGATGGTTTACGTGTGTATGAGAATACTGATGTACATTTAGATTCAGGTATACATTATAAATATATGTATATTATTAAAATAACTAAATTGCCTGCATTTAAGTGCTCCTATGTCCAATACGAAAACACCAATACATTATATTATATAAACGCACGATATTTATGTTTTGCAGGAAAAGCTGTATATGTGAATACAACATTTGGAAACGCTTAGTATTTCGGTCTCGTTGAATTATGTATCTTTCATTCATGGTATTATTGCGCTTTTGATGTACTATCGCTATAACGCGATATGTGTTCAACATTGGTATTTTTGTAATATATATATATTGAATGCCCGTCACCTAGTAAAAAAATTAGAAGAAATTATTCCTCTATTCAGTTACAAGCTAGATTCTATTTACATATTTTGAATATTTATTTTTAAATTTTGTTCATTTATTTTAACTATATGTATTTTTGTAATGCTGGTACCTTTGCATGCAATAGATTAAGATGCCACTGAATGAATTTACTATTTATTTATATTTAGACGTTTATTGAATGATAATGTTCAGCGATCAGAAAGTATTATGTTCCAAATCTAACATTATGTATGCTCATAAATGCACACATTTAGAGACAGAACGTTGGCGAACGTATATCCTGAAATACCGAACGTTATCAGGTTATATAATTTCAGTTCTTGAGTAAGATTTGTTTTGGTTTCCACTGAAAGTGATACCAGTCATGATTCGATATGTTTTTCATTGGGAGCGTACACATGTATAGTTCGTCGGAATTTAGTTGGACATTGCATTGTTGCTTGCTTTTAATTCCATATCAAAGCTCACTGTATTCAGTTGTGAATAGTATTATGTACTTATTATACTAGTATTCTCCGTGTTAAAAATCGGTGTTTTCATTCAAAATGTAAATGCACCATGCACTTGTATCGACGTGTTTCTTAAACTATTGCAATATATTCATATATGATATACACTGAATAAAATTTATAATTGGTCATTGATATTTTATTGAAATATCTCGAAAATAAAAATGAATATGTCACCATCGTGAATGCAGTTTTCAACAACATTGTATTGATAAAGGTTCTGCAAAATTTTAGTCCATTCTAACAAACAGTTTACATTTAACAACAGTTTATGCCAACCAAAAAAACCATCCTGTGCAAGTCACAAGTCACAAGACTTCAATATCTTGTATGGCTGCATTGTGTTTAAATCAATTTACATCGTGCTCTCTTGGAATTACTGTATCGCTGAATGTTAATTTGCGATATCTCATTTCATGACTCCGCCGTAACGATCAGTTTCAAGGACACAATAAGTCATGGTTTGTTTTCATCCCGACTACGGTAAATTCAGACACCAGTGTCAGCACCATCTAAAGTCACTTGTGTCTAATCAACAAACATAATATTAGCTAAGTCGGCCCTGGTTAGTCTTAAATGTTGCGTTAAATGATGCAAATGGGCTTGGTGATGTCTAGCAGTTAGACCTCAGCCCCACTTCAGGTAGACTGTTTTGAATTGCCTTAGGACTAACGACACCGCCATGTCGGTCAACTGTTCGTCTAGCTGTTGTGGTTTCGAGGACGAATAGATCACACTGGTAAGAGACAGTTATGCACCTGTCCTGTCGCACAGTTATGACACTGTTTGGGTTTCAGCCGAACGTCATCCACACTTCCGGTTTCTTAAAACGTTTGCCAGAGGCGCAGGAAAGGGTAGACCCGTTTATTTAATGTTCGGGAACTTGAAATAATTTGTAGATGTGAATAAAAATTCAGACAAATGACACGTTTGTGAAATTCAAACTGCAGATTATTGGATAAATCACATTATCTACGAAACTGATTCTGATCTGTCTGAGGGAAGCGCCTGCCTCTAGCATTCCAACTGCCCGACCTTGCTCTTTTATTGTCATTCGTGCTATATTGTGTATGTTTTATGGCTGCGAATATAGTCGCACATTACAAATATCTACAAAAGCATGGGACAAATCTAGCTTACGAGTTTCCTGGTATCAAAAACTTCAATTTAACCTCCCATTACGGATTAATGGTTTCATCATGGATACCCTTATCTGAGGAATGATGGGCGATACAGTGTGAAATAAGAAATAACAACACAAAATTTCAGAATTTTATCTTCCGCCGTTTCCAAATAATACAAATATGTAGGGTGACCAATTAGACATTTTGTTTAGTGTACTTGTACATTTATCAGTGTACTTGCTATGTATATTAGTTTGCGTTATTAATTTGCAAAAGGAGCGTTACTGTATTTTTGTTTTTAAGTATTATGCACGCATACAGATATACATGTAATCACATTTTCTTATTTATAAAGCACATATTAAATAAACTATTATTAAAACCCAGTGTCGTCCATATTGAAAGTCCTGTCAACATATTCAGATTATTACATTTGGTATTAAAAAATCAATTTAAGCTACAGGTCGAATAATTGCAATACAATTAATTGTTTAGTTTGGTATATTTCACTAGGTACACGATATTGAAATAGATGTTTAAGATTGCTCTTTGGTTGGTTCGTTTCTTAAACAACATGAAAACAATGATTTTTATAGGAAGCCGAGGGATTTTATATCACACCATTATCTGCTTAACAGTCTCTTTTAGGCAACTTCTATTACGAACATGCCAAAATAGTGCATACTACCAATCGGCGTATACAAATATATATTCAGCTATCGACACAAACAGACATACCTACAAATATACATGTAGATTTTTAAGATGCATTTACATGCGTTACCGGAGTAAATTTTATCATCCTCAATGGAGGTTCCATTTCAAGTTTGATAACATTTCAGCTTATTAATATCCGCTGGTCATTTATTTGAGGCAAGTGGCAAATTGCCTATGAAATACAGGAAAATACATACAACACAACACAAAACATTACATATTCGCCTTCAATGCAGTGCTTGTTTGTAATTTCATACCATGGATGTCACCATTGTACAAGTACGCGTTTCAACATGTGTATCACATGCTTCATGTTAAGATGATATGCACATGAGCCTTAGTCATTACCATTAAATAGTTCGCTATTCCACTTGATGAAATCGTACATTGAAGATATATAGTATACGGTTGTAAATAAAACCGACGTTAAGGCGGTCGTTGCTTAAACCAACCTCTTCAAATGCATTTTAATGTTTATGTAAGTGTGTGTTGAGCGTATAGATCGAGTAAAACGCTTTTGATATGTCTACAGTGCACATGTATATCTACAAGGAAGTCTTCCTCGTTCAATACCTAAGATCGTGAGCCAAGTTGTAGATTTCCGTGTAAGGTGTTCATAACACACACTTGTAGAAGCATTGGCAAACTATACTAATTCATTATGTAGGGCAATTTGAACAGCATGTGCACACAGGAATTAATATTCACATTTAAGTTATTGGAACGGTCCTCTCTTCCATTATGTATACTTCACCCATAGATTTTATATTAACCTGTAACATGATCATACAAATATGATAGGAATGAATAATAAATTTGTTGCATAGTTAAATAAAACGATTATTTATCATCTAGGCAATTTGCACTATGCGCGGTATAAATACCATTTTGTTTTAACTGTATTAAAATATCTCGCGTTAAAAGTGTTTCATTAAATACTAAGTTTTTTTCGCTTCTATGTGTATATCTTTAAGAGAAAATATTAATGTAATTTGAAACACATTTTTTCCCGTATGTGCCCAAAGCTTATTAAGTTCAATTAAGTATTTATAATGCATTTAACATACAACAAAAATATTATGAATAAAAATGTTTTACGAAAGGTCTATACACTACACGAGGAAACATTAATTTTATTTAACTGTATAAGATTTAATCAATACTTTTCCGGTTTCCTTCGATTCGAATGGAGTACGTTGGTACACACTGAACAATGTGCAATAACTGTGTTTATAAAGGAAGAAAAATCACCGTAGTAGTTCTCTTCTCTTTGCCCAATAGTTTTTCAATCGTCGTTTGAAATTGTATGGGTATTGTACGATTGTATTGACCTTGCACTCAATCTCCGGTAGCGCTCGGCTGTTTTATTTATATCGGTTTAACGTTTATCTAGCGTGTAAAGCACTGATTATATAGTCATATATCAATCGCCCCCATCAACAAGTGTCGGGAAGTATAGCGCGGTAGATACTGTTTTAGACTTTGAATCACAATGACTGTGGTTCGAAAATGACAAAATCTTTCTTTTTTATTATTTTCTTTTACTTCATTACTTCAACATCACTTATTCTCATGACATTTCTTCATTATTTTTATTTTATTTTATTTATTTGTCATAGTTTCATTATGGTATCTACATAAACATGCATTCACAAAGACTCTGTTTCGCTCGCAATATCGATGCAGCTCTCTTCTGTATCAGAATCGAGGTTGATGATGAGATTCCGTGTCATGACGTCAGGAAAATGATCAATTAAATATATTAAAATAAATATATAAATTGAATAAATTAAATGTGCCTGTTATTGGATTTGAACCCAAAACATCACGCAAACAAACGTCGCGTACTCACCACGGCATTACAGTATCAACTGTTACGTAGTAAGGATTTAATCTACATGCAGAGACAACTAACATGTCACACTTCGTCTCCATTGTTTGCGTCTCAAATTAAAGTTCATCTCACATTTTAAAATGGTGTTGTCTCCGTTGTTCTTCGCCCATCACCCTATGAAATTTCGCCTACTTATTGAACAGAACATAATTAAAGACATTAAAAACTTCCGAATTAAAAAAATGGTTAAAATTAAAGAGTGAAATAATATAGCACAGCATTTAATTTTAAATTATGAAGAATTGCAAGGTGGTGAACATTTAAGAGCTCATCGTGATTTTTTTTCTAAAACACACGGGAATTAGCTGCTACGAGAATACAATTTTGTTTGTTTACCACGATTCCGACAGAAATTAAGAAATAATCTCTTTAATACAACATCAACTATAACATCTTACGTTATTGTAATATTGTGTTAACGGTTATTAAAAAGATAGTTGTTTTGTTACATTATATTTCAAGATTATAACGAAGCATATTCAAGCCCCGTATAATATTTAGCACACAACAATAATATCTGCAACGAAAATATCTTTAAAGAAAAACACAAATGAGTATGGAATTAAACTAACAAGTTGCAGTAAACAACATCGGAATTACGCTCTAAGTTTCTGTGATGATACCTTATTTTCGTAATTTTAGTCACCATAAGAATGCTAGCTTAGAGTTACTTAGCAAAATCATTTTACTAAAAACGGCTTAATTATGAATTTTATTCAATAATACCAACTTAATACAGGATGAAGGCATCTGTTGTTTAGATACTCAAATCGCTATTTTTGTGCTGTAGTTTTTTGGCATAATTACCGTTAAACGTACAGTGTATTTTGTACTTCAATCTTATAGGATTGTGCGATATTGATAAAAATGAAAATAATTATTAAATTCAATTGATAAAAAAGTAAATGATGTATATTATAAACATATGTTGATATTTGTGAATTCATTTTTACGACATCAACACAATTTTAAGATTGAAAATCAAATATGTTTTCTGGTAAATATGAATACGCTTATCCCGCTTTATAATCAATAAAAGTCGCCGGAAGTGAACAGGGGACATCACTCGTGATTACGCAAGGGAAGTAACCTACTTTTGTGAAAGGCCTATACATATTCATGTCTGAGTCTCCTTTCTGGGTTAGTTGCTTAAAATAGATTTACAAAAATAAACGAGTCGGTTTAAATAGTATTGATAATGAGGGGCTAAACCATTTATAGTCCGATTTTTCTGAATTGTCCAAACATGAATAATTTCACGGTGGTTAATTTTTGTTATTTTTAGAATTGACTTTTGTCACAGTTTTCCGTCGTATTTAGGGTTATCGGGATAAACAAAAATACATGACAAATAACATAAGCAATTATGCACCGAGCATCAGTCGGAATTGCTGAGTGGTTTAAAACGCATTATATATAACGCATTAAACAACCGTGAAATTATTCATGTTTTGACCGTTCAGAAAAAAACGGACTATAGTCCGACAACATTGACCTTGCACTTATGCATATTCCGTTCGTTTTCGTAACCTTTTATCGGAAACATGTAAACAGGCGATCGCTCGTTACAGTTTAAAATACGAAATGTGAGTTCACATTAATTTAGCGTACAGTTCAAGACGTATAATTAAATGGTCGAGATGTTAAGGCAGTAGCTTTCGGATCGTATGGTTGCGGGTTCGAATCAGTTCTGGTCTAAACAAAGTTGTTGTTTTTTAATTTGTGTATAATAGTTATTAGCGAGCATTTTCACTTATTTTGCTTCATTGCTACTTATTGATTTGAACAAAAAATACATTGAATAATATTTAAAACATAAAAAATAACAAAAAAGCCGAGTTTTATCATACACATTAAACACATTAAAATTTGCACATAGAATGGACACCAATTACAGTTGCAACATCGATTTCCTTTTTCAGCCAAACAAAAAAAAACACGACTGAAATGCTTATTTGAACATCATACTCATCTGGACAGTAGGCAAACACTCTACCATTAGGCTATCGGTCCAGACGAAAAGTGTAAGCGTAGATACCGACCAAATTTTATCTCACGAGCACGGTGTTTACAATGCTTTCCCCGATTACAACGACGGAAGTATACGAAACGTCACGGAAACAAATGCGTGCCAGGTCAATGTTGTCGTACTATACACAAACTAGGGGAAACTGTGATGTTTTGCTTATAAACACGCTGCAGACGTGTGTACTTAACATTGTCTGATTTACCTGCATCGATTAATCCATGTCTATAACGGTTCTCACTTGAATTTGTACCGGCTGTAGTATATGTTATCGATGCGACATATGTTTTCTGATTTTGACCCTCAAATAATATGTAGTCTCCAAACAATAGCACGTATTTTACGATATTGTGTCATACAATTACATGTATATGCATTAGTATTTCCAAAATACAAAATAGTACATATTATGTGGTGACATGGGAGGCGAATACAATATTAAACAAATCAGTATGTGATTAAACAGGGTATACCATAATCGTGATAAAGATAATCCTTATACACTTTCCGAATAATATGCGGATTACAGAATTAAGAACAACAAATATAGAAGTACTTGTAACATCATTAAACTAGCATAACTGGATACATGTATGATACCCATTTAAAATCCGGGTATTATGGACGAACTGTTTAACATTTAACGGTTTATTAATTATATATTTTTGGTAAAACATAAATGATAGGAACTACGACTCGCTGCCAGTTCGATAATGCCTATCAATTAACTAAAGCGGTGACAAATGTGTCAAAAGTAATCGTAGTATTAACGTCAACCTCATCGAAAACGTATGTCAACTAACAATTGGGTAATGCTATATAATAAACGGCTGTATTTTTATGAATACGTTGAATTTTATCATATGACTGCACATTCTTCTGTACTGCGTATTGCTTTTTTTCCAACGCGCGCGAATTATTATTTAATTGAAACCTTAGTGTGATGCTTTTGTTTATAATACACATAAGACAAGCAAAACGGCAACACGCGATATACACGGGAAATAATTAGTGAAGTCTAAAATAGAACAAGTTTCATGAAACGTATTTTTTCTGTCAATAATGTGTTTTTCCGATTATAAGTCATGAAATCCGTTAATAATTTTAACGTATATATATAATACATAGCTGGCGGGAGACCGCTCATTTGTGGCGGATCCGTGGTTTAGTGGTAACTTACTTGTTTCACAACCCAGGGGTCGCAGGTTCGAGCCCCCGCTACACCCTAACCTAAAAACTCGTATTTCCGATATGACGTTTAACCGAGGTGCAGTGTACTAGTAGGTTCTTCTCACCGGGCACAAAATGACACAGGGTCGCCTCTGGAACTGGGCGTCTCCTGTATCTTGCACTATGCCCCGTACCCAACTAACAAGTCTTCTGTGGGTGATGGCCGTATGGGAAAGAATCCCGCTGCACTCGATAATAATGTACTACACACACGGAGACCGGGCTGAGCTGCTGACGAACATCCAGAGTGACAAGACTGCCCTCAGTGGTGCCCTAACACAGAATATGGAGCTCCATTAGCAGCTTGTTGAATTGCAGAACGGTTTTGTGAAAATGGTATGCATTTATCATGTGACCATTAAATGGTCTTAAGCGATAAAGTAAGTGGTTTCCGAATCGTTGCAGAAAATATGGGTTTCTTATATGCCGTTTACATGTAAGAAACCGATCAAAGCAGATCAAATGACAGCACATTGCGAGACAAGGTCGCGGTGGCGTAGTGGATATGGTGTCCGCCTAGCGATCGGGAGGTCCCGGGTTCGATCCCCACTCCGGGAGCGTTCTCAAAATCTCCCACAAAGACACCAAGTACTGGTTCTACCCAGGAAACGGACTCGAGAGTGTCTCTATAAGCCTAAGGCTTTCGATGCAATCGAGCTTAAATAAATAGGTTTACACTATCACATTGCGAGACGTTTATACAAATATGCAATATTAACACATTACCGCCGATGTCAACTTGTTGGAAATCTGTAACACTTGCGAAATGTTTGCTACTGACTATATTAAAGTCAACAATGTTCCATTTAGAAAACACTATACATGTACATGTAGGCTAAAAGTGTTTAATTACATGTACTTTGTTTGCAAGTGTATCCTTACTTCTTTTGCTATATATTGCATTTTTGTTCAAGAACGGTAAGTCGTGTTTAAAAGCACCATTCAAATACTGGTTATGTAAATGTTACACTCATTTTACATCCAGTGCTGTGTAATATGAATTATACTTGTTGTGGGGAAGGTGTATTGTGTTATGTATAAATTGTAATCAATACAAATGAATGTTGAATGTTTCATAATTTTAATGCGTTTTAAACACATATTGAAAAAGGTCACTAACATCTGAAATAAAAACATTGTTCCGACATTTGAAGAGTCTATTGGATTTGTGTTGTATTTAATCAAATGCTGGTTTTCCGTAATAGCAAGCATGATTGTTGGGTCAAATCGACTGTTGTTTCGAATGTCCCGTGTTATTTTGTATTATTTATACCAAAAATTTATGTTTTAAGATTCCATTTACAACCTTTAAAATATGACGTATGGTACAGCTGAAAACAATGTGACTATTGTATGATGATACAGAATTATAGTTTATACGTACAATGCTTATTGTCACTACTGTAACACTGTCTGTGACGACGGTCAGCATGTGGTAAGTAAACTGAATGATGATGATGATGATGATGATGATGATGATGATGATGTTTTTAAAGAAACAATGTGCTTTTATTTTGAGATAATGATATTGTTTCTGATTATGATGATGATGGTGGTGATGATGATGATGATATGTACAGTCGGTGTGTAATGTTATTTTAATCTTACTTGCTACGTTCATTTTAATAAATATAAGAGCCTAATTACAAAAAATACATCGGCTACAAATAGTATTTACTCTTCATACTCGATTAAACAACCTTCATTTGACTGATTACACTGTCGCTTGGAAAGGACATCAAAACCTTGACATATTCAAGTCATACAGTGCACATGCACGAAACTATTTGCAAAATATACCTGTCAGGTTTATTTGGGCGATATTATAGTTAAATATTATATGTATGGGAGCATAATAGTACTACTTGTCATTTAAGAAACCGCTGTGTTTCTTTACAAATTTCTTATGTTGATAAATGTATTTATATGTTTAAGTAGATTCGTCAAGTTACATCCTTGTTAAAAAGGAGAATAATGCAACACATTTTGTGAAAAAAATATGACACGTGTTCTGATAACAAGATAATATCACATTTAAAACCCTATTTTATGAATTTTTTGTCGTTTCAACATGCATTTGTTCTACAATATGTAGGTATCTAGTCGTTAAAATGACATCGCACGAATAGTTAATTTACGAAACAGGATATTGTATTCACTGCTTCGTAATATAATATAAAAATGTCCAATTTATATCCGTCACTGGCGTCTATAAACCGGACAATGCAAGGTATTTGCATTTTTATAGATTAGTATAGTATCGGTTACTAGCCACCAAGAAGTAGTTTTATGACATAAATGTTTTAGTACGTTTGTATAATGTTTAATGTCTTGTTTTTGACACCTCTGACCTCAGTCTGCTTGTAAAATAAATGAACGACAAAATAAACTTACCACACAATCGAAAACAGTTCTGCTTCAGGAAGTAATGTAATAGTTGTGTACTAAACATGACAAGTAAACATTAGAGTGTTTTGCGCCTTACTCAGGTCTTAAGCATTTGGACACTGCTTATGTTTCATTGATTATGTTTTCGCAGTTTATGTTTTCGATGTTGTTGTATCTTGCATATAGGTAACACTATATAATAAGTCTTGTGAATAAGAGTCTATCCCCATCGACTATTAGTCCATGACTCAAGAGAAACACGTTACTGTTGGTATATACCGATACAAGGCTTACGTTATAACAATTCTAATGCCCTAACATGAGTATACACGTTAACCAATTAGGTACTTCGTAGGTTGAGCAAACATTTCTGGAATTAATATGACCTTACACCACCTTCAAATGCATGCAGCAGCAATAAAAATATCTTAGCTTGAATCACTGTTAATTTGTCGACTGATAGAGTGTCATATTAATGAAAATTTATGTATTGCAAACATCGTAAAAAAATATAGTGTAAGACCATAATGTATGCAACTGCATTTACGGGACTACTTTTTCTATTACCTGTTCAGAGATTGTTGTCATACATTTTGTACAATGACATCTACTTTGGGGTATATTGTTTATTGTTAACACGTGTTAGGTCAATTACTGTTTAATATAAGATATCATCTGCCCTTTTAGTATAATATGCAATTTTTATATAACCCATTTTCAGTACCTGTGGAGGTAGACGGTATTATTTATTTAATCTCCGTCTAACAGGAAGTCTTCCTGAATATTTTAGCTGGGTCATAGCCAAAGTGCATTTTTACATCCTTAATCTCAAGTTACTTGGCAACTTATTAAAAATATTGTACAGCTTTTTTTCAGAGTCTTGTGACAGTTAGGATAGACTGAAATGCATATATTTACATCATTGATCTCAAGTTACTTGGCAATTTATTACAGAGATTGCATCGTTATTATGCCGTGACAGTTAGAAAGACATATTACAAATTACTTACTCTTAATGTGAACAAGGTGACAGTGCTATATATAGGTTTTATAATATAAATTATTTGACACATAAAAATATTTTAAATATGGATGTTAACTAATATCTCGTTCAAGAAAAATATGTACAAACTAAAAGTTCCTCGAACGTCTCGTTAATTTTATATCAGTTTAACAAACAAATGCATGCTGTCTTTTAAAGAAACGTTTTGATACTATATTGAATGCTTTGATATTTAAATCTCGCTTATACCATGCATGAAATGTTGAAAATATTCTCCGTATGAACTAATTAGTTGATATGTTTTACTTGCTCGTGATATCAATATAAAACAGGAAATGCCAATGTCTGTATAAATGTCATATGTATCAAAGTATAAACGCGATTTTGAAAAGCGGTTGTCAAAGTGATGAAAGACACTCGTCATATTTTTGTTTCCATGCTACTCTTTGTGAATATGAATGACCTTCAAAATAAAGGGGACTAGGACTTGTTACTCGCCATATTATATTATTTATAAAAAAAATCAAACTATTACGTCTATGCTAATTTTCATTTTTAAGCTGGCAATCACATATAGTTAATAATCTCACAGTCGTTAAATAAGTTTCAACCTGTACACCCTAAAATATAGTTGCGTTCACTGACAACTATAGTTAATTGATTAGACAAAGTGTAAAATAAAATTAGATTTAATAGCATACTTATGAATGGGACATTTGCAAGATGTATGCACAGTGGATTGAGACAGATATTTCCAAAACTTCACACAGTGTAAAACATAGCATGTTTAATAATACATGTTCAGTTCATGATTAAGACAAATTATATAGAACACATAACTAAAACAGTAGTTCCATTCCTTACAACTGAACAGTCACCTTTGTTTGTCTTTATAAGAGCAAAGCCAAATAAATTAAAATGTGTTTAACACATTGCTAGTAAATAGGATACGAGTTAAACTTAGTGCATCTCAAGGACACACTAAATATGTTGACAATTGGGTTTCGGATTGTATTACCTCATCAGCATACACTGTTTCTCTATAACGCATGTTTTTGACAGAGCAGGGTGTTAGTGTTGTGCTCCATTACAATGAAACATAGATAAACCTGTTAACACATCCATTAACACAAGCATTTAATTTCTTTTTTTTAACTGCATTCCTTTAATCATCTATATTCAGATAAGTCAAAGACAGTTGAACACGAGTACCGTGATGTCCCGAAGCGTTAACCTGCGTACTGGCTATGACTGAGCTCGGTTCTGACATCTGAACACCATCGTCTGACCCGGGACAGCCAGATGACTTCTGTTATTGACCTATCAAATAACAAGCGCGATTCAGATGCCTGTTGGACCTATTACTGTTCTCGACTTTACTATGGACTGACGCAATACTGATCAGTGTCTGGTCTACTTCTGTTTTTTACTAGGATATGGACAGATGCAATGCAAATGCATGTCCACTCGAATCAGTTGTGAATATGATGAACATGACTAACGCTGCAAACATTTCACAGGGAATCTATCAAAACATCGGACAAGAGCCGAATGAACACCGACCAAACCTAAAATTTCGTAATGCAATTCTTCCTGGTAAATCGGTAGACAGCAAACAAACGTTGCTATGTCCAGGTTAATGCCGCGGTTAATGCCAGGTGATTTTTTGTAATCTCTATATCCTGACCAATGCCATGATATTGGGAACACTAAATAGATTCCTGGGTTAATGTAAATTGGGCATTAAAACAATCCCCATCATCCCCATCGTTGAAAACTTGAACTCATTTATGAACCAAAGACATTGTGTTTTAATGGAAATAACTCAGGTGCTTATGTTCAATTCCGGGCAACTTTTGAATGTGTTCACGATCACATGGTTATACACAAATTGTGCATACTGGGTGGAGATTGGGTAAACAAATAGGTTTATCCTGCAAACTGTCCATTTTTTTTATCTGTCTTACAAACGCAATTATATTCACGATGTTTGCGCTGCGGTTTTTGGCTTATTCTGCGATCTTATGGTCATACCAAAGCTGTGCACGACTGTAAATATTTAATAAAACATGCACTTCATTTGTGTATTGTTTTCTCATGTAAAGGAGAACATAGTTCTGGTGAGGCTGTTCTGATCAGGCCCATGAGTTAACCCAACAGAATAAATAGTGCTCGACTGAATGAAACGTGGAGTCACTATCACGACTGCAAGCCGATTGCTGACGAATGCTAAAGATAATAATTATTACTAATACAAATAATAATACAAATAATAATACAAATAATAATAATAATAATTATAATAATAATAATGATAATAATAATAATAATAATAATAATAATGATGATGATAATAATAATAATAATAATAACATCATCCGTTATAAGGCCTGACTCGTGGTTTACTAGCATTAGAAATTATACATTCTGAAAAAGTTTTTTATACTATCAGACTTGTTTGTTCAAATTGCATTTAAAAGCAATATTGTTAATCCGCAAAGGAATGCACATATTAAAAATATGCATTGTCTATAAAAGCGATGTTTTTGCATGCAAGCTTAATTTTCTATTCTAAAAAAACCTCAGATATCAATTTAAAATGATTGACTTGTGCTGCGCTTATAACACAATTTCAAGAATCAAGACGCGATATCAATAAAAAATGAACTTGGCACAAATTCTATATTAACACGAGCATTTAGATTGGTAAATTTTTATGGTGGAGGTGGTGATGATGATGATGACGACGATGATGAGGAGGAGGAGGATTATCATCATCATCATAATCATAAACTTTCGAGGCTAAACATTAAAATTTGTCGTTATACGTAGCAAGACGAAATTTAATTGAAATTACAGTAACGTTATTATTCGTTGAATAACAATTGTAATTGAGTATAAAACGATGACAGGTTTGCAATTAATTTTCGTGCATGAATATAAACAAAATAAGAAATAGTTATCTTGATAGTATACATATTATTAGAAAACGTCCGTGTATGTATCAAACATCATCGAGTGTATAGCTTCTGTAGACAAGTGACTGGTCGTGTATAACAAATATTACAACCTTAGACAGTTTATTCTGTCGGAATTGACCAGTAGATACGTGTCAATCAAGGATCGAGTTGACCAATTTGGGGTTTATGTTTCTGTGGTAAATAATAGCACATGGTTGCTTAATCCAATCAATTTACTTAAAATCCTTAAAATCCAGAAACGAGGAGCGATCTATGTTCGTCTAGTAAATTGTTCAAATTGCATCACCCAATCAATAGTATTATTCCGCAAAGGAATGAACGTATTAAATTGTCTATAAAAACGATAAACTTATATATCTTAGAAATACTGACATTTTTATTAAAAATAATTGCTGTTATACATTATTAGTGCATATACTAATACCTCATGAATACAAATATGACGAATATGATAAATATTAATATGAATAAAATGATAATGATGAGTATGATGAATATGATGATAATGATGAATATAATGATAATGATGATGATTATGATGATAATGATGATCGTGATGGTGGCGGTGATGATGAGGAGGAGGAGGAGGAGGAGGATTATGGTGGTGGTTGTGGTGGTGGTAGTGTGGTGGTGGTGATGATGATGAAGAAACCGATACCAATTTGGGTAATAAACTTTAAAACATAAAAAATAAAATATGTGTATATTCTGTCATCCTGGTAGCAGTACCAGTAGAAGTAGTAGTATTAGTAGTAGTAGTTGTTGTAGTAGTAGTAGTAGTAGTAGTAGTTGCTGTTGTTGTTGTTGTTATTGTTGTTGTTGCAGTAGTAGTAGACTTTGTACAGAAAGCCAAGACGCGATGTCTATAAAAATGAACTTAAGAAATATTCTTTATATAATGGGATTTGAGTTTTATATTTAGCAGCGCTCATACTGTAACCTGTGGATGCATTTACTTTTAGTTTTGTTGTTTAATTGGAATTCATCTGAGAATGAAAATAGCATATATGAATATGGTCATGTTGATGCTGTCGTTGTTGACAATGATGATGATTATGATGATGATAATGATAATTGTGAAGATGTGTTTGGTTTCATCGTATTGACATGATTTAATGAAATCATTGTTTTAGTAAAATCGTTGGCATTATACCCACTTCATTCTGGATACACTTTTGTATGACTACATTTTTCTCTGTATGGATATTATTTTTGTTAAAATATATTGCTGATATTGTACATTAGATACTATACAGTTATACTTTTCTGAAAACGAATTAACTTCCCTTTATTAAAGATATTGTTTTAATCACATGTTAAAATAAATGATTTATTAACAATTAATTGTGTTTGACAAAAAAAAAAAAATTACAATGATCTGAACAATTGTTTCTTTGCTCAAACTATTTTATTATCTTTCAAAAAGATAACAAACTGCTTATCATTCTAATCACAAATTAAGGAGCACCCTACTGTCTAAGCAGCTATCAATCTATAGCCCATTGACATCTGTTTTTGTACATTTATGCCCCCACTTGGGAGGGAACAGAAAGCAAGTGTGCTAGTTGTAAAAACGCGGCTGTTACAATGCGTTACCGCAATGTATATTTTTTATTTATTATGCCACTTAATATGATAATATGTGTTGAAATTAGTTGGAAAATAATATGTTTGGTACCAATAAATGCAGTTTTATAGCCCCCAAACAAGGTTACGTGAGGCAAATTTAAAGTTCAGCTGCCTTTATTTATATTTATCCCACAAATCACACACATTTGGCTGTCATAATTAAATATTGCATTATTATTTACCATGATTTTGCAGCACTTAACGCAGAATTAAATTTGCTTTAACTCACACATTTACATGGCCAAGCTATCTATATCAGATTGACCTAAAAATAAAAAATAATAGTTGAGCATTTTAGAAAATATTTTATTTTAGGAAGTGCATTATCAATGTGTTTTGTTTGAAATTGTCTTTAATTTGAATTCTCCTCGGCAAAATAAATGTCCATTTATTCGAATAGATTAAGAAACTTTTAAAATGAACATACGGTAAATCATACAAATAATATTTTATGAACACATACATTGTTTTATGTCATTGTTCACGTAAATTGTTTAGTGCAAGTTAACCTTAGCTCAGGAGTCAATATTCAATCGTATGCAAGTTTTTTATCACGTGATGTTAATCAGCCAATCAGAATACGTAGATCTCATTGTTTACATTATATTTGGTGCAGGCGGATGCCTCAGGCGTAAATCAAATGTTTGTTTGAGGTAACCTGCCGAAACAATTAGGATAGGTAGGTCGGGATTTTTTATTTTTTTTTGGTAAATGGTCATCTTGAAGATTCTAAAACTGAAAATAATATTCAAAACATATCAGTAATGAAAAAGGTAAATAAAACAAAAATCAATCTGACAAACCCAATAAAATGTTGTAGGGTCGGGGCATTTTTTTAGGGTAGGTCGGGTTACCTGAAACAAACATATTGTTTTTGCGACTCACCATTTTGCAATTCTAAAATAATAATTCAGCTGTTAAATGCAGCTTTTGAGACGTTTTTGCCGTTCACGAATTGTGTTACCAAAGTTCAGTATGGTTTATTATCAAAAGCTGGATCAGCATTGTGGTTTATATTACGAGATGGATCGATTTCTGAAAATACGACGTAAAAGAACAAAGGAATGAAATCTCGAATATCTCAGCGAGAATCGACGAGATTCAATATGGCTGCGACCAGCAATATCATACACGCACTATAACTGTAAACGTTCCGGTCTTCCCGTTGATCTGTCGCCAGGTGTGAGGAGTACTTGAGCGCCTACAAAGTACCGGTAAATACGTTGAGAAACTCGCATTGCCTGCCAAACGATGTCCGGACTTCGCTACCGCTGCCAAAATACGTCAATTGCCAGGAATGAATTTGAGGATTCAGTTTGACGTACAACAGCCTGACAGGCCATTGTTTCTGGTTGCTGTTATTCGAACTTAATCGAACCAACTACAGTTAACAAGCTAAGTATACCCTTCTTTTTAGAGGTGACTTGTTATGCTTGTACGCCTTGTATGGCAGGTTTTATTTTGACATTATTGTCGCAAAGCAACCCGTCAATTCAGCCTTAAATTGGCTAGATATTGACGTGACATATACCATTTATACATTGCCCTGACGGTGTTGCTAATTTTGCATTGGCATAATAGTCAAATAGCAACTTGTAAATTTAGTGTATGACATTCTTGACGTTCATGCTATTTCATAGTTATTGTTTTGCGTGATGGATTTCACACTACACGCCACATGCTTTTATTCTTGTGCCTTTTGAGGGCGCTATTTTGCGTGATTTAGTTTACAGTTCACGCCACATTATTGTATTTCTAGGTGTGATTTAGTTTACAATTCACGCTGCATATATATATTTTTCTATGTGAGTCATTGTTTAGAGTTTACACACATCAATGTCATACTCTTACTGGAGTTGGTTTTGGCCAGTTCATGATGCATTATGAAGTTTATGCCTTATCTGCGGTGATTTAAATCATACGGTGATCATGTGTGAATCGCTTAGCTCTTCACACCACTACTAAATAACGAATATTTATTTAATTGATGTGATTTCATTCACGTCTTTCATTGCTTATTCCATTTTGCATTACAGTCAGTTACTATGACTGCCATTGCATTTTAAGTACCCAACTTACACAGCACCTGTTTCTAGATGTTGTTGTCGGGGTTCTTTAATTACATTTTCAATCCATATATTTTGAAAACGGTCAATGATACGGGCATAGTTAGTATATACAAAAGTTATAACATAAACAGGACAAAAAGTTCGAATAAACTATAAAAAAATAAATACAATTACACAAAGGCTAAGGTAAAGTTACGAGAGAATACAATACCTGTCATTCAAAATAAGCGTTAACATTTATTGCGTGTACTCATGCATACGTGTAACTGCTGATTTGTGTGAGTTAATTTTTCTGACATGTGTGCAGTTATAACAATATATTTCATTTAATTTCAGGTCTAATGCATAAACAATCATTTTAAAAAGATAAATTCAAGTACAATTTTGGAGTTTAAAAGGATCAAAGATTAGGTATAGTGCAATAAGATCATGTATGATTATAATCATGATGATAATATACATTGTTGAAAATTACTGACTTGGTGCTACGAATATACCATACAGTTTAACAAGTAATTTCCAGTACGCAATTGTGTCGTGTTATATTAAATTAGATACAATATCAGTTAAAGTGTACATCATATTTTTTTTATTGAGTATTGTAATTGGTATAGTGTGAATAACAATACTGGAAATATTTAGATAACTTGATACAATGTATAACAATCATTTACATGTTATTATAATAAATATAATGCTATTCATTATGTGTAGCTTTCTATTCCCGATTAAGGTCGATCTATCTAAGTTAGATCAACTGTCGGGTATAAAAAAAAATTCTAATAAACATTATGTTATTTATTACGTGTCATTTCTTATTCCAGATATATAGATCGATCTAATTATAAGGTCTGTGAGGTCGAAAAGCGAAACTAAATTATATCAACAAACTGTAACTACATAAAGGAAAATGGAAACGTCACATTGTTTTTAAACAACTCAATATACCAATCACTTGCATCTTATTTTAATATTTTATAATATAATTGATAATGTTTAGGGGTACATTTCTACATCATTAAGTTACACATTAAAATAGGAAATAAATTATCAATTTGCGCATTGATGTGGCATCATTATGTGAATACATTTCAACTGCCGGTCAATTCGAACGCATATTACAATTAATTATTGTTTTTATTTGGTATATTTAACACCAATATATTGTATGCATAGGCTATACATTTGCAATATGCTGTTTAATGTCTAATAAAGATTATGTTATGTTATGTTATTTAATTCTCATACCCATAAAATGATTCTATGACTGTTTCTATGGGCTATACAATATTAATTTGAAAACTATACGCTTTATTATGAACATTTAATTTAATTTCATTGATTTTTTGTACATAACATGCATCAATAACACACCCCGATGTATTGGTATATTATTATGTACCGTTGTAAGTATAAACAGCAAAACATGTTTCACAAACATAATTGGCATTTGTATGAAAGTATAACCGCAGTTATCGTACATTATTTATATAACTGTATGTTTTTTTAATGATAATAATAATAATAATAATAATAATAATAATAATGATCATAATAATAATAATAATAATAATTATTATTATTATTATTATTATTATTATTATTATTTTATTATTATTATTATTATTATTATTATTATTATTATTATTATTATTATAATAGAAATATTTATTATTATTATTATACCAATTGTTTATGTATACAAATTATTGTAATTATTAAGTATTGGTATTCTAATGACTAGTCAGCGTCGATAGCTTTTTTGTTCGTAAACCACCTTATGGTATTGAGTGTATCTCACATGTTTAGATGTTTTTAAAGAACGTTGTACAGGGTGTGTATCGATGCGTAGACGCACAGTGTTTCACCTTGTTCGTCGTGGATGTCACGGAATCTGGCGATAGTGATTTGGCAGTTAATCCATCTATTTGAGTTTCTGAACTCTACACTGTACAAAAAGTATGTGGGTGCACATTATGATACAACTATCAGGCATTGTTAATTGGGCAAAGGTAGGTCCTACTGCCGAGCGAGCAAGCCCAGATAGGACCAATATGGGCCCCTTGAGGGTTTACTTATGGGCCACATGTGGGCTACCGATATGGGACCCACACAAGAAAGTGCAACCGGGATTTACGTGGGTCCCATATGGGTTACAATATGGGTCCACCATGGGACCCATGTGGTCTTTAAATTGGACCATAATGGGCAAACACAGATGGGACCTTGATGGGATACCCACATGGGCCCCACCCCAGATAGTGCAATTGGGATTTACGTGGGTCCCAAACGGGTTATAATATGGATATACCATAAGACCCATGTGGTCTCAACATCGGACCATAAAGGGGCAAACACAGATGGGACCTTGATGGGATACCCACATGGGCCCTACCCCAGAACGTGCAACCGGGCTTTACGTGGGTCCGATTTGGGTTACATTATGGGTCCACCATGGGACCCATGTGGTCTCAACATAGGACCATTATGGGCAAACACAGATGGGACCTTGATGGGAGACCCACATGGGCCCCACTCCAGAAAGTGAAACCCGGATTTACGTGGGTCCCATATGGGTTACAATATAGGTCTTCCATGGGACCCATGTGGTCTCAACATGGGGCCATTTTGGGCAAACACAAATGGGACCTTGATTGGAGACCCACATGGGCCCCACCGCAGAAAGTACAACCGCGATTTGCATGGGTCCCACATTCGTTGCAACACAGATTGGTCCTGAAGGGAAGAGTCCAAACATGATTCTCTTTATAATTTTCACTTATACAGAGGTAGTTGTTGCAAAGCTGTGTGTAACATTCTATGGTTGTCAAACTTCAAGGACAGGACAATATAAATATAGGCTGTTAATGGCCACAATTAGCTTTCCAGTCTGTAGTCCTGCTAACAATTTATTCTTCTTGACAATCACATGTCTGTCAGATACAGACAACAACAACCAACACTAAAAAATGACATATTATTTGGAGTATAATTTGGACCATATCATCAAAGCTTTAAGTTGGTGTTAGTTATTAATGTATTGATAATAAAACCATCATGTTTTCAAACAAGCTATTTATCCTAATCCGTAAACTTTACAAAACAGAGTATTTTAATAATAGTACACAAACAAAAAATGCATCATGTGAGACAGATGCTTAGAATCTACATGTATGTCTAATGTACCTTGCATAATATAGTGGTAATTATAATATCCATGTCCTCATTTGTGATTAAAAAGGGTGCGTATAAAAATAAAGATAGAGTTTAATACAAAACAAAAGTAATAACAAAGTACTTAAAACAAATAATTATGTGTTAATGTATCTCATATAATGTTAAAATCAGCATGAAAGTGTGCATACTTAAGTTATTTACAGAGCATTGCCTTGTAAATATTAGCAGCAAGTGAAAATTACTTTTAAGTTTCGTTATAAATATAACTCAATCCGGCATTACAAAAAGTATTTGCGTCAACAACTAAACTGGTAAACAACATTGTCTAAATCCAGCTGGTATTCCCTGAAGTTTTAAAGGTACGTGTTCACAGATTTTCGAATTTTTTGAAGTATGCCATTACATGTATTAACTTGAAAGATTTTAGCATCGGAACTAGAAACTCAAGTATAATACCAAGAAAAGTGTTTAGAAAAAAAAGAAATTAAAAAAATTGGTCCCACCGGTGTTCGAACCCGGGACCTGCGTATTAAAAGGCTATCGCCTTAACGCTCGGCCATTCCGCCTTCTGTATATCCCTGAATTATTTACTTTAAGTAAGTGATGTCAACAGTTGAAACGAAAACAACCATATTCGGCGTTATGTACCTTAATCGTATTTAGTCCTGGCGCTCTAATCAGCGAAGCGTCTGCTCAGTCAAGCTCTTTAATGGTTGAGCGAATATCGATCCATATTTTCGGCGATTTTCCGAAGATAACCGGACAATTGCTTCAAGCGATAAATTTTATAGCCTTATCATCAAAAATCAATAATCGAATGCTCTGCTTTACAACGCCGGGAAGTGCATTCTGACGCCTTTCGAAGAAATTTCCTCAGGCAGAATATCGATATATAACATATAGGGTCGTGGGAGGTTCTTTCTTTAATAACTGCTTATTTCGGTTTTATTAAAGATTTCTCAGGATTTTTGGAAATTATTTTAGAAACTCCAATTTCTTACCAATAATTTGATACAATTTTATTTAAATTTCGAAAAAGGGACCATAACAGTTTTGTTTTTCAGTAGTGTATATTTATATATTCTGCAATTATCCTTTATCAACTCTGAATAAGCTACTTTTACGCGTTATAAAGAGATAATTTTTTTCCCTCTTATTGTATAGAGCATAAATATGTTAACATACATACTGATTTCAGTAAAAGTATTATATACCCGTCTAAACTACGGTAACCTTAATTATAATTAGCAAACAAAATAAAATTTAATGTAGTATTGCGTTTTTATGAAAATGATTATAATGCGACGTAGCCCCTCTGACTGCCCAGATAGTCCCTGAAAATGGGTGGGGTGTGGGTCAGATAACCATCTTTATGACACGGTCATAAATATTATCGGATTATGTTGGACATAGGCGGGTCCACAGCTGAAGAATCAAGGTAAAGTTATTTTGGCAGATGAGGAAGTTTCTTGCATATGACAAATTAATCAGTGCAAAATACTATTTATTATCAATATTTTTAAAATGTAACAATATGTCGAAATTTACGTTAAGTGAAAAATTTCCAAAAATACTCAGTAGTAACAATATCAGGTTATATTTGATTTGATGTGAACCGCATAATTATACTTATTTAGACAAACAATTAGTTCTGTTTATTTCCTAATTATCGCCCTATTATCACCTTTTTTGACATAATAACTATAAAGTGTTGCCGGTACTTAAATACAGAACTCAAAGATTGGCTACTTTTTTCGCGAAATCATAACTGTTAAGAAGTTTTATATGCGATATTATTTTTTCTCTTTATAAGAGGCATAGCACCAGCATGTAACGTTCATTAAGCAGGCTTTCCCGCAGGATTTCTTGAAGGCATGTCAGCATGCCCGACACCCCACGCTCGACAAAAATCGGCTCGAACCCTCCCCCCCCCGAGATCTTTACAAACCGACCCCCTTAGCGCCCACCCCCCTCCGAAATTGGCCGCATCCCCCGGACCCAGCTCCCCGAAATCGGCTGCGACGTTCGAAATCCCGGCGGCGATCATATTGGCAGCATCGCTTTAACTACCGCCCTTTATCGCTTAAACTGCCCAGCCTTTTGCTCGACCAGCACCTTTCTTTTCATTATCTTTAATTTGGAAATTCTTACTTTTATACAACTGAAACTATTACAATTATTTCTCCTACTAAAATCGCAATAACCGCGGTTTTCTTATTTAAATAAAAACTCCTTTGGAGGCAATGTACATCACCATAAAAGCCTGCTAGGCTGCATTTTTTTATGGAACTAATTTTTAATCATACATTGCATTCAGATTCGTTGAAAAGCCTAGCTGTTTTTTCCGCCTTGAAATTCTGTCATGATCGCTAGTTTTTTTAAACATTTTTTTAAATTTCATTAATTTTTTTTCGGATGCGAAAGAAATCAATCGTTTATATCAGTTATACTAAATGCGGACATTAAAAGCCGAATAAATCGCCGTTATTTTTTTAAATACTGGAATATGCGGTTCTTAATCGACATAAAATACGGCTTTGTATCTCTATGTAAAAAGCGTGTTTTTCTACAAAAGCGCGCGAAAATTATGTTGTCATGCACATTGTCACGGATGCCTCATGAAAAACGTGCGTGTACTGGTCACGTGCTTAATTGGAGTGTATATGTGAGCAAAATTAAGTTTGACGATGTTAAATTGTATTTTAAAATTAAGCTCTATATTACATTAATCGCTTGCATATATTTGATTGTCAATTTGTTAAATGGATAAGAAAATTACAGGGATAAAATAAAACGTAAAATATAATAATCAAATGTTTTAAATGCCTGTTCACTTTTCCCGGCTACGCTAGTATTTTTTTAGTTGTTAGTACGGTATAAACTCCGCCCTAAAATCGCCGTATTTGATTGGCTAATGAGATCGTTATGGGCGGAACTACACAGTTCAGTCACATGTCAATAACACATGGAAGTTAGACGTTATCGATCAATACGGCGTTCGTTTATGGCCCTGTGGTTAAAGATCGGTGAAATAGATAAAAGGAATTAAGGGTAGTCGCTTTGAACATTAAAGCATGGCAAATGACTACCTGCTTTGAAGGCATGTCGGGCCCGACAAGTGATACAGGCCTGCGGGAAACCCTGTTAAGAGTACGTAAACAATAATTACAAATTAAGGAATGAAGGTGATACACGGTGTTTTTCCTGTATATTTGTATACGACATGGATCCAGATCCGTGTATTCGGCAACAATATGACACCGGCCAGGGTAAACATGCCACTTTTTTTTTTTTTTTAAATACAACACAATCTATTTAAATAGAATATAACTATAAACGGTAGTTTTATTTCACAATAAAAAATAAAATTAAACCGTGCATTTTTTTCTGCCTTAAAATGATAAATATAATAAATAGAACATAATAGGTTATGATACATTAATTCCTGAACTTATAAATTAACATAACCATAAAATAAATAAAAGCAAAGTGAATATTCAATATTCATCCTCTTGTCGATCTATTATATACTTGTTATAACTTAATCTCTGATTAGAAAATGAACTTTCTTAAAGTTAAGTTTCAGTACTAATTCAACCAATATACGATAAAGTATAATGTCAATATTATTGCAGTCCGTAATTTATTGCCGATACAAGACCGTAAAAGGCAGAATACCGAGATGGATTTCGTACATTTGCGTGAATTGGGTGAAACTTACCTCTAGAAAAAATTACATGTGATACTTAAGTTAACAAAGGATATTCTAAATGCCAATTTTCATTAAGAAACCTAAATTGTATCGACAGGAAAATGATTTTCCTTACTTAGTCCACCTGTGCAATTTTGAATTTAAATAGAGAAATACTGTTTTTGCAGCAATTTCCTAACCTGTTGTCAGCAGATTCTACATAATTGCCTTATACTTACATTGACATAAGAACAAAATGACACCGATACTTTTAAAACCTTAAAAGGACGGTTCAAACGTTAAGTTTTCAAAACGAAAAAATACCATTTTTTACAGAAGATATTTTATATTCAAATGCAACCTGTTGAATTTTGATATTTAAATTATTAACAAAACTATGATTGTTTTAAGTACACAGTTCTTAATTTTTCCATTCAATTCAATGTTAAATCTTACCATCGATTTTGATCGATAGCGACAGTGGGATTGCATTAAAAGTTGGATATAAGAAACACTCCAAATTATTCCATCGTTTAGCGTTACAAATGCTTGATAAACTTTATCAATTTCAACTGATGATTACTCATAAACAAAACGGTTTTTACAGTATATTTCTTGGTGGGTGTTATTTTGCTCCCGTGTATGTATACACCGTTCGTTTATGTTTGGACTCGGTAACAAAAAGTTGAAAACATTGTAAATTCATCAATCTGTGAACAGGTCCCTTTAATTAAAAAAACACAAAAATAACAATTAAAAGTCAGTATCCATTCCTGTTATTATGAGAAAAAGCCAAGCTGAACAACGAAATGTAAAACAAAATGTTTTTGGCACAGTATAATCTCTTGGGCTGATTAGGCAAACATTTAAAGTTATGTATTGAATAATTTATGTAATTTTAAACGGTTTGTGTGCAGCAAAAATGAATCTTACAATTTTCAAAACATTTTCAATATACAGTTATTACCAAAATGCTTTATTGCGCATATGTCAATAATTATATATGATTTTAGTAATATTATCTTGAAAAACACAAACAGTCAACACATTCTGAACTAACGAAAAAAAAAACGACCGTAATGTTTTTAGCGACAATTGTTTTCCATGAAAGCCGTACTCTGTCAGATTCGTTTGTTTATTTGACGAAATGTGTCTTTAAAAAATGAAAAGGAAAGCAAAATAACTCAAACCCGACCCTACCTAACTTTTGTGAGATCGTTGCCCGAAACACACAATTTATTTGGCCTTAGCGGGAAGTTATACAGGCAGCTGCTGAAATAATTATTTCAATATCATATTTAGAGCAGTTACCAGTTCTCTTAATTTTGTATTTATGTATCCACAAGGAACAACTTATAACCGTAAGGCATTTATTAATTATTTTGGTAAAGTAAATTACACTAATTAATATAAAAACAAGAGCTGTCAGAGAACTATTCGAAGTATTTTAGTTGGAAGATATTTTGGAAAGTGGAAGGCCATACACTGAGTTTATAGTGGGACAATTATTTTATCAAATTATTCCAAGTTTCAAGTGAATACCTTATGTAGTTTAAAGCCTGGTCACACATAGCCTTCGACCAACTAAAGACCAACTCCCGACCATCAACAACCAGTAGTTGCTAACGGTCTTTAAAAGGTCTTTAGCAGGTTGTTGGAGGTCGGCGACTGGTTGTCGATGGGTGCCGACTGGTCTTCAGACCCACTTTGGTCGCAGATGGTCTTCGATGTTGCATCGAAGACCGTTTGCCGACCAAAAGGTCGTGAGAAGGTTTTCGTTGGTCTTTATTTAGTCGGCGATCAATCGCAAACTGGTCTGCGACAATCGCCGACTTGTCGCAGACCAAGTATGACTTTTCGCAGACCAATTTTTGATCGCCGACTGGTCAGCGATTGATCGCCGAGTGATTGCCGACTGGTCGGCGATTAGTCGCAGACCATCTTACGACCGCTCGCCGAGTTACCTTCGTCTCCAAAACACATTTAAAAATCAATTTTATAATCATTCTTTTAAACATGACAGGAAACGTAATTTTTATAATTTAAAAGTGTTAGCATATCGTTTTCAAAGAAGGGGAGGGGCAGGAACAAGAGGATATTGCCGGATATGGAAAGCGTACTTGATAGTTTTACCTTAACAAAAAATTGACTGTGCTGCCGGACATAGTAGAGGATAATAATATAATAATTATAATTGAATTAAATAATCAACAAAACAACACGAGTATATTTAGTATTTAAATTTTCACAAGGTATGCATTGAAATATAGCCTATATAGGAAAACTTGTTTGAACAATGAGAAAAATCATAAAATGTAATTAAATTTCGATTTATCGTAATTCCGTCCACCGAGCATCGCCAACCAGTCAACAACCAATCGCAAACTAGTCGCCAACCAATCGCCAACTAGTCGCCAGCCAGTCTTTGATGGTTGTTGATGGGCGGAAGACGATCGCCAACGTTTCGTACGACCGGTCGCCTTCCAGTCTTTGATCAATCGCCGACCAGTCTCCGACCAGTCTCCGACAATAATTCCATTGCTTTTTTTCTGGATTTTGCTCGCTAGAGGCTGTCGTTGGTCTGCGTAAATTTTAGTTGACGGTGGTCGATAATCGGCAGGCGACCTATGTGTGATCAAGGCTTTGATGGGGATTGTTGAACCTATGAAGTTTGGAAGTTACTAGACATTGGAATATTTAATCTGAAAATGTGAAAAAGGGCATAACGCTTGCAAAATACAAAACTGAGTTATGGGGGATGAGGCTCTTGATGTTGGAGTCGATGACTTAAGTACATCCGAAACTTCAAGTGAATAACTTATTTTGTTGCAAGCAATACGACTTCTGAATATAAACTTTAACCAGAAATCTATGCAAAAAAGGGGCATAACACTGTCAAAATACAAAACAGTTATTCAGAGTGTTGCCCCTGACACTGGAGTTGATGACAAAGGTATATTCCAAGTTTCAAGTGAATAACTTATGTAGGTTTGAAGTAACACAACTTTTGATTAAAAACTTTAACCAAATTTGAGGTAACAAGAGCTGTCAGAGGACAGCGCGCTCGACTAGTCGAAGTATTTCAGTTGGAAGATATTTTGGAAAGTGGAAGGGGCATACATTTGTTGAAATACAAACCTGAGTTATGGCAATTATTTCATCAAGTTTCAACATTGTGTAGTTAATAACTTATGTAGTTTTGAAATTATAAGGGTTTTAAATATAAACTTTAATCAGACAATCTAAATGAAAAATGGGCATAACTCTGTCAAAATGCAAAACAAAGTTATAGGGCGGTTGGCCCTGACACTGGAGTTGATGACAAATGTATGTTTCTATTTTAAGGTGAATAACTTATGGAGTTCTGAAGTTACACACGTTTTGAGTAAACTTTAACCAAAAAAATCTATGTAAAAAGGGGGCATAACTCTGACAAAATACAAAACAGAGTTATATTGAATGTTTCCCCTGACACTGGAGATGATGACAAAGGTATATTCCAATTTGCAATTGAATAACGTATGTAGTTCTGCAGTTACAAAACTTTTGAATATAAACTTTAAGCAGAAAATCTAAGTGAAAAAGAGGCATAACTCTGTCAAAATACAAAAAAGTGAAAGTTGCCCTTGACACTGGAATTGATGACAAAGGTATATTCCAAGTTTCAATTGAATAACTTCTATAGTTTTGAAGTTACAACACTTTTGAATAAAAACTTTAATCAAATTCAGACGCGGGCGCCGACGCCGGGGGTAATAGGAAAGTTCATATATTCTTCGAATAGTCGAGCTAACAATCAAACAATGTCATATCCATTGATACAAAATGTAAGCAAATTTCTTGAAATATTGAAAATTTTGACCTCATTCAGAAAACTGATTTTATCGTCAGTTGGCGAAAGTAATTTACTGGCAAATGGAAATTATTTGGATATCTCATAAATTTTTCCATCAAAAATCAGAATGATCACTATTATTTTGCAAAACTTCTGGTGTGGAAGCTTCTCAATACGTGTTATATTGTTGCTTTAGGTTACAATATACTAATTCCAATCCTTATGTAATTTAATGTAAAAGCGATAACTTTAACCAAAAATAAATGCATCATTTTGCACATAGGGACCCTCATAACCATATCTATTCTTAAAGAGCATTCTAAGCTGAATTGATTTAAGCAATAACAAGGGTATGTCATGTATTATGTAAGAAAGAACATCAAAAATCAGAATGATCACTATTATTTTGCAAAACTTCTAGTGTGGAAGCTTCTCAATACGTGTTATATTGTTGCTTTAGGTTACAATATACTAATTCCAATCCTTATGTAATTTAATGTAAAAGCGATAACTTTAACCAAAAATAAATGCATCATTTTGCACATAGGGACCCTCATAACCATATCTATTCTTAAAGAGCATTCTAAGCTGAATTGATTTAAGCAATAACAAGGGTATGTCATGTATTATGTAAGAAAGAACAGGACTCTAAACAAAGTTGACTGTTTTATCACCATCATTTTAGCGGCTACTTTCTAGTTGAATGTAACCCGCCTCAGCGCAAGTGTCATACTGTAGTCTCCAATCTTAAAACATCTCAGTGATTTATTTGTGCATACCAATGCTTACCCTACCAACATCTCCAAAAAGAATATTAAAGCAAGTGTCTAAACCTAAAAACATGTCTTCGAGTTAAACTTGTTTATTTATTTAGAGAGTACAGCCATACATGACTTATTTATTTAGTGTATTGTGACCTAGAAGACAACTTAAAGTTTTGATATCGCGTAAAAAAAACCAATTCTAGATAATTATTAACATATTTCTAATGTGCATGCACAATTTCAGACCGATCCACAAAGTAGAAATGCTTGAAAACGCATTTGAGAATGATGCCGGATAAGCAATCTGGCTTGCATTTTCAGTACTTTGATTAAATGGGGTGCCTGAGTCAAATTGTCTACTGAATTAATAGAAATCAGTGAAAATAGTAGCATATGTTTACATACTTTAATGCAATAGAGATAAATATTGTATAAAACGTGTTCATTTTTGGTTTTAGCATGATTTAGTGTGCTGCAAGATTCACAAGACGGGTTTCCGTACTATTTTTCTTTTTTTTCTTTACTTGAAAAAGCGGTTTTCGCTCTAAATTCGTAATGCGCATTACAATCATGATATTTTAATCGCATGTTTTCCATGAAACTTATTACAGCCAATGAAACCACACAGTAACATGGTGATTTTATGTACACATTGCCCCTTTAGTGCCGCTCCCTGTTTTGTGTTTAGGTAACAATATACTAATTCCAATCCTTATGTAATTTAATGTGAAAGCGATAACTTTAACCAAAAATAAATGCAACATTTTGCACATAGGGACCCTCATAACCATATTTTTCTTAAAGAGCATTCTAAGCTGAATTGATTTAAGCAATACAAAGGGTATGTCATGTATTATGTAAGAAAGAACTCGACACTAAACAAAGTTGACTGTTTTATCACCATCATTTTAGCGGCTACTTTCTAGTTGAATGTAACCCGCCTAAGCGCAAGTGTCATACTGTAGTCTCCAATTTTAAAACATCTCAGTTATTTTTTTGTGCATACCAATGCTTACCCTACCAACATCTCCAAAAAACAATATCAAAGCAAGTGTCTAAACCTAAAAACATGTTTTCGAGTTAAACTTGTTGATTTATTTAGAGAGTACAGCCATACAAGACTTATTTATTTAGTGTATTGTGACCCACAAGGTCCTTTGTTTCCTTTCTCTTTTGCAGTCACATTCTTCAGTAAATTAATTCCAGTAATTACTTGAAGCCTTATCATTAGAAATACGGTCAAAATAGTAGCACAGCTAGAATATTTTTTTTCAATCCCGAGCTTACACAGTCTGGCACAACACTACATGCAATCTGTGATTTTCACGAATTGACTGATTACTTATGCCCTTTATTTATCTTGGTAGGTGACAACAATATTAATTAATTTAATACTTCAAACTCCATGTTTTTGTTCTAGCGCCATTAATTGAAGCCATTCTCGACTTGTAGCGAACACATTTTTTGACTGCTTCTGAAGGAAAAAACAACCACATATATTTCAGCCAAAATTTTCTGCGGCTGCTGTACTTGTTATTTTAACTAAACATCAGGTCTACAATTTTCAGTTAAAAAAACAACAGCCATACCTTTTTGCAAAAAAACTCCTATATAGACGTACATATTTAAACGGCTGTTTGTGTAGGGAGTTAAAATGTTTAGCATTTCGCAAGAATATGAAGACACATACCAGTACCAAATGTGATTAGTTAGTTGTATGGTGAATTGCAAGCGTTGTACAACAACATCGTTTTGCAGAACACCAACCAATTTCAGTCTAACCCATACCTTCGAAAAGTTGACAGAGAAAATGCTACAATAATGTTAACATTTATTTTGATTACAGAAGCCAAAATATTATATATTTTACTTAAGACCAGTCTGGCAATATTATCTCTATGATATGCATGCGAATCAGATACATCGCAATTTAAGATCTATAAGGCAATGATATGTATTAACATATACACCTATTATTGGAACTTGTTTCTACATTACAGTTATACCAATTTGTACAAATTATATAGCAAATTATCTCACCGTAAAGAATGCCAAGTACTGAATTTGGATGGTTGCTGAAAAGCAGTTTGCATTTCGACCAAGGGCAAGGATTGTATGTGGGACTTGATTAGACATGTTCTTCGTTTGCCTAGTTGCTCTCGCTTCAACTCTGGTACCGCCAAAGCAGCGATCAATGAGATATTGTGCTTATAATAATACAAAAATTATAGTAATGCAATATTTTGATTGCACAATAGCAAAAATTCATGTTCTATTTTGCGAAATTGTGTGACAAATTCCAATCAGGTTTAGAAAACCAAACTTTTTCACAATACTAGGAAAAGTAACAGCGTAAATTTAAGTTGCTTTATAAATATAATATATAATATTAACACTTTGTACAACTTACCTATATGTTTAAATATAAAAACCGCCTAATATGTGTCCTGGTTTAATTTTCATGAATAAGGATCCGTTCGCCCTACAATATCTTCGCCCTTTGTTCCGTTCGCCATATATCCCGTTGTCCCTGGGTCCGTTCGTCCTACTTTTATGTTTATGAAAGGGTATATGTGGAAATGTATTAATGCTTCAAGGTTATTCAAGTCCAAAGTCATTTCCAAAGATAAAAAGTGTGATATTTGAATAAATATTTACCGATCAACAACTTCATATATTAAAAATGCAGATACAGAAAACAATAAATACTGAAATTAAAAAAATGTAAAAGATAGCTATGCAATATATATACATCTTTTTTCCGATTAAACACATTGTTGTATTATATAAACAGATGGATATAATTTGGACTTAAACTATGTTTTCTAGATGTCTTCATCAACTATGATTACACAAAAAATAATAAAAACGACCAGAGCCATTACTAAAAGTATGCTAACTTAACATTTTGATCAAATGTCGAACTGATGGGCAAACATATCATTTGAGGACCACATTGGGCCCATATGGTATATTTTCTCAACTATAGCCCATATGGGTTTGCTTGACTGGGACCTACCTGGGTTTGATAGGGGCAAAACATTGGGGCTTACTTGCTTTCTGGGTCCCATATGGTTTTGATATGGGTAAAAATCATTTTTGGGACCTACATTAGGCCTATATGGTATTTTTGCCCAGATGTAGCCCATACTTGAACCATATGGGGCCTTGCTTGCTGGGACCCATATGGGCTTTCTTTTTGGGGGCCATATGGGTTTGCTGGACTGGAGCCTACTTTGGTTTTGTAGTGGTAAGACAAAACATATGGGTCCCATACAGGGCCCATATAGTTTATCAGCCAACGTAAAGCACATATCTTGCCCACATGTGATTGCTTGCAGTGGACTCATATGGGCTTGCTTACTGGGTCCGATGTGGTATATTATTTGGGATTCATATGGGGCCCATATGGTATATTAGCCCAGCTATATCCCATATTGTGCCCATATTGACTTGATTTCTAGGACCCATATGGGCTTTCTAGTCGGGACCCATGTGGGTTTACTTTACTTGGATCCACCTGGGTTTTATAGTGGCAAGATAACGCATATGGGTCCCACACTGGGCCCATGTGGTTCATCAGCCCAGGTAAAGCCCATATCGTGCCCACATGGGGGGGGTGGGGCTTGCTTTGACCTATATCGGCTAACTTGCAGTTGACCCACATGAGCTTCCTTAATTGGACCCATATCGGTCTGATATGTGCAAAAATATCATTTTGGACCCACATTGGGCCCATATTGTATTTTTGCCTAGCTATAGCCCATATTGGGTCCATATGGAATTGCTTTCTGGCACCCATATAGGCATTCTAGTAGATAATCAAATTGGTTTACTTTACTTATCGCCCTTGAATTATCTAAAATGTAGCCGTTTCCGCTTTCTAAGTCAAACAGTTGTTATCGAGCCCGCTTGCGGTCAGTTTGACTTTTTTTCACACTGGCGGTTCGGTGTATATTCGCATGTGTGCGTATGTCCGTCCATCAGTCCGATCTTGTCCGAACTGTAACTTCTTCATTTATTAAGCAATTTAAAATTAACTTGCCACAAATGTTTAACATTCGGAGACGGCATGTCACGCGCAAGACCTGTGTCCCTAGTTCAAAGTTCGAGGTCGAAGGTCAAATATGGGCATACAGCTTGTCCGGACTGTAACTTCATAATTCATCCGGGAATTTTAAAATAACTTGCCACACATGATGTGGAGACGGCGTGTTGCGCGCAAGACCTAGCTCAAAGGTTCAGGTCACACTTTTAGGCAGGTTAAAGGTCAAATATGGGCATAATACACCTTGTCCGGACTATAACTTCATCATTCATCAAATACCTGGCCACAAATGTTCAAGTGGACTCCGTGTGTGTCAAAGGTCAAGGTCACACTTACAGGTCAAAGGCCAAATACGGGCGTATTACGGCTTGTCAAGACTGTTAAATGATCATTCATCAGGGAATTTTAAATAACTTACCACGAAAGTGGAGCCGGCGTGTCGTACGCATGACATGTGTCCCTAGCTCAGAGGTCAAGGTCACACTTATATGTCAAAGGAGAAGATCTGCTTGTTAGTATATGTGTTTATTTCAATATGTCTTTAACGTTTGCATTAACGCTCACAAATCTAATGTTGCGATTCTAATCCTCTTAGCAGCTTCGGCGATTGCAGCCGATCATTGCCGAAACCCGGCGTCGTTTACCGACGTTTTATTGCTTTTATTTGATAGGTGTCATAAAATAGTGCCACTAGGCAAACAGAAAATTACTGTTAATGTTAAGCCGCAAAAGTCGTGTGTCCAGGATTTCACACTTTAGTTTTAATTAATGTTAAATTTAAGTATAAACGTGCAATTGAAGGTATTGATAGTTGGTAAAATGATGCTGACATTTTAAAGAACATAAAACATGTATCTAAAGGACACGGATGCCACCACATTCCGCTGACTGTCACCCAACCCTGTACAATTAATATACCTAGTTGCACACGTTCACATGCTATGAATGTGTCCATATAAAGTTTCATTACTCCAGCGGCTATAAAATTTTCGAGTTCGACGCGACACAAGTCCAACAATGTCCATTGTTTGCTAAAAAGGCTACATATAACTCCGATGATCTCTGAAAAACCTGCACAAAAAACCCAGGTGCACAAGTTCACTCTAGCAGTTATCAGTATACTTTTTGAGTTACTTGCAACACACGTTCAAAAGTGTTATTAATTTTGCTACAAAAAGGGAAATACCCCCGCTGATGTGTGAAAAAACTGCACAAAATACCAAGGTGCACAAGTTCAGTTGCTGATGAATATGTTTGTTAAGTTTCATCACACTAGCCTGTATGCTAGTTACGTGTCCCACAAGAATCCAAAGGACGGACGGGACTGACTGACTAACGGATAAGGGAAGTCTATATCCTCCCCCCTCCCCTAAAAGTGGGATCATACAAAGTATAATTTAATTTTAACATTCAGTTTATAAATGTAAAATTTTCTAATATTTCATTTTTGCTTTTTTTCTTTTACTTCACCAACAATAAAATTATTTAATTATATGTTGTGTAACACACTCTAAAACACCATTAGCGAGAAATGGCATTTGATCACTAAAACAGCAACAAGATATCTCACTACTTTTGTTGTAAGTATAATTTTTTTTGTAATTATCTTTTATGCCATGACATAATTTTCTGTGAAATGAACCCTTAATGGACTATTGGGTGCCACTTTCCACAGGAAAATATTTTATATCAACGCATTAACTTTGGTTTGATAGTAGTTATAAAATAAATAGTATTCACAACAAGTGCATTATTAAATTATATTAATGCAGTCAGTTAGACTTGGTTGGTAATCCACCTACTGCATCTCAGATGATAAGGGTGACCACACTGTGATCACACTAGGGTGCCAGTACACAAGAGGACAAATGCCCCAGAATTGGGGACGAGTTAAACTGGACCTTTAAATAGATCACATTATTTCTAGCATTTTCAAAATAAAAAAATACCTATATATTATAAATTATTTTATTATATACACATTTATATCATCCTATTAGCTGTCGTCAGTCGTGCCACATGACAGTCCAATATTTTGCGTGCTTAAAATAGTTTCCGTATTGGACAGTCCAAGGATAAATATACGATAGTGTCCGAGCGCTTCAAAAGAGAACGAATATGCAACTTACAGCTTTACCAATAGTTGACTCCGATCTACTGCTTTGAACACGTCCTTTAAATCCAACAACAATCATTTCAAATCTGTATCCACGAAGCTGTATTTGTTGTTGTTAACTGTGCTAACCAGAAACGTGATTTGTTTTCGAAATAGCCATGTCTGGTCAGAACGTATGCGCTGTGTAAACGTAAATTTCTCTCAACAATACTATGCACGATGTATATATAAGGCCTGTCAAAACAACTTTCAATGGAACATAACAAAAAAATATTGACGGGCAAGAAACCTGATGAGCAAAATTCTTTGTCCGGTGTACAATATCATGGTCTTTCTTTTCAATTAATAAAGTATCTGGTGTAGAAAACGCTTTTATTCAGTGAAACAAAAATAAAATATATACAAATGAGAAAAAAGGTCCTGCCTCTCATAGGGGTCAAACACCGACTGCCGGCGTGCGAGTCTAACACGTTAACTACTCGATCATAGACTCTGTTCCCAAGCGTAATTTTTCTGGTAAGATTAATAGAGTGTAACCGACCGCTATTGCTAGTACATGTACTGCGTAATTTCTAACAAACGGTGAATTGCATTTCTTTCTTTTTTATTACTATTACGACAAAGTGAATATTACCAAAAGTAATAAAAAATATCAGAATAAAACAAAATTTATACATTTTTAAACACCACACATTAACATCTTAACTTGCATCGACAATAAGAGAGATGCATATGTTAGGATTATTAAATGTCCAGATTCTACTTGACTCGTGACCCAATTAAACAATTTATCAATGAATTCGAACGCTGCATAATGGACTACTTTCTTCCGCGATTTTAAGTCTCAAAATTTGATCCTACACTGAAAGCTGTGAATTACCCGACGTTATTTAGTTTGTTTTACACATATTATGTTCTAATCACATTGTTCATCAATTCAATAATATTCAAAACGGCACTTCTTACTTTCGCGTAAAAATAACTGAGTTAAAAGCATAGTGATTTCAGAAGCGGGTGTGTTTCCCGAAACGGAGAGTTCAGCACGGTTAAGCAATAGTCAGACTCAGTGTTGTTACATGGCATTTTAATCGGATTAAGAACATGATGTTCAATTGTTGTTAAATCTATAATATTATGTAATAGTGTTATGATTATGATTATCATTGTTTTATTCAATTTTTTACATTGTTCAATATGTAAATATATAATATTTAATATAATGTACAAATGGGTATTATTTAAAAAGTTCAAATGCTATTTCATGTCCGATTGCAAGTGCAGTGGTTACCACTGTACCAGTGTACCACTGTAATTATGTTACATAAAAGTAAAATGTTTATGTTTTATTATCGATAATCATCGATTGAAATAAACCTTCGAGTCTGCAGTTTAAGCGTTGCAACATCAAACAAGGCATGCTGCATTTCATGTTGCAGCCTGATCTTTGAGATTTGTTAAAGAAACCACTTACCTAAAAATACATGTACATGTATGTCATTAAATTATATACCGGTATGAAGGTAACATAACAATTACTATTAGTGCTTCTTCTCTAATGTAATATATATATATGAAGCTTGAAATACAAGAGATATCGACATATATAAGGTCTCTACATTTGTGTTGCTCTGTAAAATATATTGCATACTTCTGCCATGGTGCTCTTAAATAAAAACTTTATAATCATTTTATTTCGCGGTGGAAAAATCTTCGCGTGTATCACAGTCCAAACAGAGCGCGATTTTTAAACGCCTCGTTAATTTCTATTCGCGCGATCATTATAAAATATTAACATGAAAATGAAAAATTCGCGAACTTAAGACCACGCGAAATAGGTATATTCAAGAACGCGCGGAATTTAGACAGCTCTATACAAAATCATATTACACTACACAAAACATTTAAATCAATGGCAAAAATCACTCACATGCATGTCAATGCATTGTTGTTAAGTCAATTCCAAGGATTTCATCCAAATGTAGTATTTACGTACATGGCTTTTCCTGCAAATAAAATCACACAGTTAGATCACATTTATTTTGCGACCGCATCGATCTTTATGCATTGTTTAAGAATTACATTGCAATATTAGGTTATATTTCGAAATGCATGATTATATGCAAGCAAAATAATGAAAATACATAAATATACCATATTTACGAGCATTGCAGACTATATTATTTACCCGAAAAATTATCTGTATTTTCGTACAAATGTGTATTCCCGCCAATTGCTGTTGGATTTAATGTTGAATATAATAGCTTACTGCTGCAAACAAAATACAAATATTTCAAGATGTGAATCAATGGTATGTAAGTTAGCTTCAACGTTAACAACTTTTCCAAAGACATTTTATGTTTCAACAATGATGACATACGAGTATGAGAATAATTACAACCGACACAGGAATAAATTTATTTACCTCGGATTTCTATATTTATCTGAAAAAAATAAAAAGTATTGATGTTGTATATTGTTTACACGTTTCACATTTTACACTTGAACGATGAGTACTTTAAAAACAGCATTATTGTTTTAATGCTAATTTGATGAGCTCAGTACAATAAGTAAAAGCAAAAAAATTGTTTAAATCCATTAACGACAATCTTATAACAACGCACCTAGAAGTTCATATGCCTTATGGTCCCGATCATTACCTAAAGCTGATTCCAGCACTCTATGTCTGAAAGAACAGAAGACAACGCAGATAGGAACCCTGTATCCGTTCAAAAAATCTTTAGATATTGTTAAAAATGTGTATTTGGATCACGATTATAATGTGCTGTTAGCCTATTACAGATAATGTGTAATGTTAGATTTGTTAACAGTGTTTACGTTGAAGTAGTCGTACATCTAACACCGATCTGTAATATTTACGTATTTATGAGCAATTCTGCAGATGTAAATGTGTTGATATTTATCGCACATCTAAAACATACCGAGTCACATCTGTGTTGCTAAGCTCATCGTATTCTCCTGCAACTCACACAAATAATAATAATAATAATAATAATAATAATAATAACATCATAAAAATTATTATTATTATTTTATTTTTTATTTTTATTTTTATTATATTAAACAACAATGATTATAGTTATTTAACATATATTATTAAAAATATATAAATACTTCTTCTACTACTACTACTACTACTCCTCCTTCTACTATTACTACCACTCCTAATACCACTACTACTACTACTTTTATTAAGTCTTAATAATAATAATAATAATAATAATAATAATAATAATAATAATAATAATATTAAAATAATAATAATAATAATAATTAGTATTATTATATCATTAAGTAAGTAAGTAAGTAAGTAAGTAAGTATTTTTTGTAGTGTGACATGTGTTTAAACAATGTACATGATAACTTCATATAATCAACGAACCAAATAACAACCGACCAAATGGGTCTATATGTCATCAGGAAATAGATATGCCGTGATAATTATGTACATAATGGGGTGTGTATCTATAATAAAACATACATAGATATGTACATTTTGAAAGAAGTTTACAAGATTCAGAGTAAGTAATTAACTAAGCAAACATAAGAGTCTAATATACGTTTGAACAAAATGTTATGCTTGTTGAGTCTGTTTGATCAAGTATTTAGTTTTCCTTCATGTATATAAATCTAACTGATATATATATGCTCTTTTACCGGTATATATTGTGTTTTCTTAACAAAAAAGCATGAACAAGAAATTTTGCAAGTTTGCGTGGATAGTTCGACAAATCATTTTAAAGTTTTTCAACACTGTTGAAATCTTGTTCTTGGACAAAAAATCATGGTAAAGAGGAGTCCTTATATCATTGTACGGACACTAGGCAAATACAAAATGCAGTTCGTCCTAAACGCTTGCACGCTCACAGAACTTGCTCAGTCGTTGCTCCACTGGTTCACCGACAAACCGACCTGTTTCTATCCCGAGGGACAGGATTCCGCTCCTGAACTGGCATAGCGTGGAGCATTCACTTTTACTTAGATTCATGTTTATGCATGCTTCGCAACAAAATTTGTGCTTGAACAACCTGTATTTCCGCAATTTAGGAACATGTTGAACATCCGTTTTTCATTTATGGTCGTAGAACGTCTGGAGATGTTGTTCGACCATAGACATAGCGACAATAGACTTGGATTCAAAGTAACCAAAGTAACCATTTATATTTAACGTGTTCATTACTTTTTTTTTATTTCAGTTGACCAGTTATTGACGTTGTTGTGGATGGTATTGTTTAGTAATCCTGTGATCGTCCATGCGATTGAGCCGGTTCCACAGGCGTATCATTGAGTGCCAATGTCGATATGTGCTCGGCAGCCAACCCGTGTCTTCAACTTTTGACAGAATGGGTGTGAATCTGTAGACACCAAGGAAGTAACGCATCGCCCTGTGTTGAACATTGTCTATACTTTGGTACATCTTAAATCCCCACACGGCAGAGCAGTAGTTCATGACGGGCGTTACACAAGAATTAAACAATCTTTCAAACGATTTAAACCCGAAGTCTTTCATATTGTGGGTCTTGCTGATAACTGAACCCAGGGAACGACCGGCTGAAGTCACTTTTTCGTAAAATAACACACCAAGATATTGGTACCTCTAACACCAGTCATTTACTTGATTAAGCGTTGTTTGTAGATCACCTTCAGACTTGGCCATTAGTACTATATCGTCGGCATATAGGAGCATGGAGAGCTTCTGATCGCCTATCTGGAACCCGAGGTTAAGGTCATTAATCTCATGGATGAGATCATTGGCGAAGACGGCGAACAGTGTCGGAGATGAATTGCAGCCCTGTTTTACGCCAGAACAAAAAACTAAACCATTCCCTCATTTTGTTATTTAAACGAACAGCTGAAACAGTTCTTATTTATATGTTGTTAATTGAGTTGTACAGTTTACCATCTTTTCCATTAACGAGTAATTTGTATAGTATCATGTCGCTGTAAATGTAATCGAAGCAACGTTTTAGAGCACTGTATGCAGTGAAGACCTGGCGGTTGCTTCTGATAATGCTATTCAACGTGAAGACGTGATTTTCACACGATCTGTCTGATCGGAAGCCATTCGGGATTCTCACACGGTCTGTCTGATCGGAAGCCATTCTGTTCGTCTGATAGAATCTCGTTATTGTCCAGGTATGCGGTCACGCGCCTACGATTTACTGCACGATAGCAGACTAATTACCAGATAATGGATTTACGCCATATTGACGGGATATTACTAGTATCGAATATGAGTTGAAACAAATGTTGCAGAGTGATGATTACCGCCTGGTGTTTACATCGTATGGTAGTTCGTCGATTCCACATGCTGAACCACTTTTATATTTTTGTACTTCTAGGCTATTTCTTCAACTGGCACAATTGAGTTCAGCTCGGTCTTCGATTCGTACAGAGGGTCTTCCATTATGTTGCACCAAGTACTGGTACTGTGCTACATTTCCGGTTTGATAATGTCACAGAGATCGCCGTAGATGGAATCTATTTCCGACTGAGTTTCACGTGCCCTCTCTATTTTTGTTATCAATTGTGCAATGGCTAGTCGTGACATTTTACTTTCATGAAATGCTGGGGAAGTCTCTTTCAGTTGTAGCGTACACCGCTAGGGATGGCCTCATTGTTTGGTAAACAGTGATTATAGTCCGTTTCAAACGTTGCTATCAGCACAGAGTGATCAGGTATGCGTGACCGTTCTTCCAGAAGTCCATGCAGTAAGTTCTTTTCAATAATAGATTGTGGTGTCAGTACTTTAAAGTCTTTGCCAGTGCAAACTACATCATGAAGAACACAAATGTAATCGACGACGGATCGGCCTTTCTTTGACACGCAAATTAAATTACCATTCAGCTCATCGAATCGTCCGTATAGGCAACATACTTTAGCATCGTTCAAGAATTCTATAAAATCATGTCCATGCAGATTCAGACTTGTGTCTATAGGTATCCGTGCAGGCACGTCGTCACACTGAACTAATATTTCCGATAATGTTCCACTCCTGGAGTTGAAGTCCCTCAAAATAAACATACGGTCAAATTCACCATATGCATAGCCGAGGGATAAAAAATGAGCAAAGAACGATTGAACGTCTCTTCCACGTGTAGAGTTTTCAGGTGGTAGGTTACAGTTAAGTATTAAAAACTCTTTTTCGGTTGCTTTATTTACGAATTTCACACCCAGAATTCCATCGTAAGACTTGTCAACGACTTTAAGATTGTGCGTTTCGAGCATGGGGTTGCGGACAAAAATACCAATATTATTTCATTATTGTTTTAATTATTATTATAATTGTATTATTATTATTATTATTATTATTGTTATTATTATTATTTTATTAAACAACAATTATTATTATTATTTAATATTTAACGTTAATTATTTTAATAATAATAATAATAATAATAATAATAATAATACATAATAATAATAATACTACTAATAATAATATATTATTATTATTAAATGGTATGATCATAACTGCAAAATTTAAATGCAAAATACGAAAAGTAACAATATTTTCACTTAAAAACGGGTTTGCTCTTACCATTATTTCCTGGAGCACTGACTGTTGTTTCATATAGATTGTTTTCTAATGATTCTGAAAATAAATAGGAAACTACCTATCAGTATTTGTAACAATAACAATTTGTATCGACACTGATAAAGTAAAATTTACATTGTATATCAATGAACAATAGTGGCAAAAGAAAGACTTTACAATTACCAGGGGTTCCAAATCAAACTTCGAACGAAAATTTAAAAGTGGTTGTGAAGACAAAAAAGAAATGTGAGCCCGAGACTGCAAGATATTATTTCAAACTAGAACGTCCTTCTACCTGTGAAACGTTGGAGTAAATGAAACGTCGGGATACGTGACATTTGTTTATCAATTTTAAAGGGGCGTAACGACGTCTCATACGGTATAATAATTTTAAAATAAAATAATATTTTTTATGAAGTATATATTAAATGATAACTTCAAACATAGGTCTCGTTTATTTACAAACAGCTTTTTGTAATAATACAAAAATTGTCACCGTGACACTTTTCGATGTCGCGAGAAAATTAGTAGTAGTAGTACAATCGATATGAATGAAGTGTACATGAAGTACCGGTACGCGCGTGCGCACTAATGAAAAATGTAGCCTCACGTAGAATATATTATATTCTCATATGAAGACCCGACCGGTGAAATCGATGTCTAAAGGAAAATCACAAGTTTTAATATGTGCAATTATTGGAATGGAGTTGGAACTGACGCAAAAAGGTGATGACACTATTCATTTCCAGAAATAGAATACAATTCAAGGACGATATCTGGCCGACGATAATCCAACAAAAGTTGAGACTATTTAGGCCAAGAACACAATGCCCACCAAAATAGGGTATTTCTTAACTTTCAAAATCGAAACAAAGCAAAGCCTGTTCATTCACCGGAAATATATGTACATAAATATAAAAGTAGTCTATGCATATCAATAAAGTCACAATTCACAATGAAGTCGCAATTCGATCGTCGGACAAAAATCAGTAAGGGCAGTCCTAGGTTACACATTCAGACATAGTTTTAAGACTTAAAGAACATTTAACAGTGTATTGAATTTTCATGTTGTTTTAATAAATACACAAACAAGTTGTCAATCCTTGCACTGGGATGCACTTGATTCTGTATTTTCGCAGTACAATACACAGCAGCATAACTACAAAAACTCCAAACAGCCCTCCTATAATTCCTCCAGTAATTGCTCCAGTATTAGCACCTGTTGAAGGTGACACTAGTTAAAACATAGAGATGATTTAAACAAATGATCTCAAAAATAATTACACATATTATAAAGCAATGTATTAGATCATTAATACATTTAATAAAAATCCGATTTCATAGAAATGAACAATCTTTTTTTTTTATGCCAATGCAATATAGAACTGTTCTGCTTGAATACAATTTCAGAATTCAACGACAATGTTTAAGTTGTATAATATGTTAATGCAGTACTACACTATTAAAACAAACAAGAACACAAATACACGTAGCATGGCCCAAAAGCTTACTTGCACATGTATGCAAAACATTACACGATGTTGGAAACAGAGGGATTAGACGGACGTGAGGCGCTTACATAAGTTAATCATAGTCATTTGCACATATTTAACAGCGTGTTCAGAGATGTTTCATGTAAAATGTCGACAACAGACGACATGTAGAGACAAGAATCAGACTAATTTGCACATGTATGAAAAACATTATACGATGTTGGAAACAGAGGGCTTAGACGGACCTGGGGAGCTAACATTAGTTAAATTAATCATAGTGATTTGCACATATCGAACAGCGTGTTCAGAGATGTTTTATGCAAAATTTCAACAACAGACGACATATCGAGACAAGAATCAGACTAATTCGTAGGAATGTGATAAAGGGAAAATGTTTGATACAAATGTTGACAATGGACGACGTAGAGAATCATTTTGAGGAATTAGATACAAGGTCACCCAAGGAACAATCCTTTAACATTATACAACATACAAGGGAAATTGTCCTTTGGCGGCAATGTTTTATTGAATCAAAATTATTGTAAGAAATTGGGTATAGGATCAACCAAGAAACATTTCTATGAAATTATTTCGATATCCCGCAAGTGGTTTCCTGACAAGATTAATAACGTTTTCAATAAAAATAAAGTCATATAAGGAAAACTGGCCAACGCCCTGATGGCAGTGTTTTCAACAGGCCAAAATCATTTGAGAAACTTTGGTAGAGAACAGCCCTAGAAACATTTTTGTGAAATTATTTCGAAATCCAACCAGGGCTTTAGTATGCGATGTCATGTATATATTTTTCTATTTATAGCTGGTGCAGCGGACTAAAACAATTAGAGCTAACTTTAGTAGAGGACCACCAAAGAAACATTTCTGTGAACTTTCATTAAATCCGGATCAAGGGTTCTAGAAGAGATGTCGTTTTATTTTAAAGAAAAGTTTAGGCACGACAATACGACGGACGAACCTCCATGGTATAAGCACGCTGCCCGAATGGCCTTCGGCCTGTAGAGGTCTTGAAGACAAATTTTAGATAATTCAAGGGTCAAACAACTGCAGTCAGTGGCGCAATTTCGTTGATTATTGAACTTGTCCAAAATTGTATGCCCGCTCACATTTTATGAAGTTTGATGAAGATCAGATGAAAACAATAAGAGTGAAAACGACTAAATTTTAAATAATAACGTGGCCATAACTCTGCAGATTCTGGGGCGATATAGCTAATTATCAATCGTGGCCCTGCTCTTATTCCCTCAAACATATTCAAGAAGTTTGGTAAAGCTTGGATGAACACTGGTGGACTTAATAGGGGAAACGAACATGGTCTTCCGACATATCAACCGACCAAACTACCAACTGACTGACATTAGCAAACCAATGTATTACGCCATCCTTCATGGGACGGTGTGGGGCATAGTTAACAAACAGGTCAATATTCGCATCACTGAACAATATTGAAATTGGTGTAAGTGTTCATTGTTTCGTTGGCATCCCCAATTAGCAGTTACATTTATTAACAAGATATTGCCAATAGTATGGTACACAGGAATATATACTCCGTTAATTTTTCGAAATCATACAATGAGATAAACAATCATGAAATAAACCTTGCATTCATCCATGCTGTACATCAGCCGTGGGACCATCTATACAGCAGGATCTTTGATGAATTTATTTAATGGATGTTCAATGCGTCTACTATTTGACATGAAAGATCCATTGATAGCAATAAACAATTTACAAGAATATATAGAAATACCAGTACTAATATGACTACACAAAAATTGATGTAAGTGCATACCGATATGCTTCAGTGTTGAAAATGTTTCATTAACAGATGATGATTTCCCTTTATCATTAAATGCATAAAGCTCCACCTCGTAATCCGTATCACTCTGAAGATTGGTCAGCACAAGAAACATGTTTGATGATGCTACATCTGTGATGTTATGAGCAGTCCATATGTCGTTGCTGTTCACTTTACGAAGCAGTAGGTGAAATGTTGGAGAAAGACCACCGTTAAATCCAGCTTTCCACGTAATATTTGCTGATGTCTCTGTCACAGATTCCTCAATAATGATAAGGTTTGTTGGTGGGCTAGGCTTGTCTAAAATAAACACAAACAGACTTTAATAAAATAAACAACAATATTGGTACAAAAATATATATACTTTACAACAAACTCAGCACAATGTTGGTGTATTATTAATCACTCGCATATACCTAGCGCATTCAAATGAAAAGTCCAATGCACTTCCTCAGATCCACTGATGGCCAATTGATACTGGCCATAGTCCTGCACTTCCACATCTACTATGGTGAGATTGCATGTAGTGAAACTGTCCCCAAATCCACTCATTGTCAAGCTGATCACAGTTCTGTTGCTTGGCAGAGGTTCGCAGGAAATGTTATTGCATTTCTTCCAGCCAAACCTGGATTGTTCCAAAGGTGGATATGCAAGTGCAGTAAAACTTAGAGTAGCGTTGACATGTTGTGCGCTTGATACGTTGTAAGAAAGCGTGACGCTAGGTGCAGACCTCGGAGAGCCTGCGATAAAAACAATGGTTAATGACAACAATTTAATCAACTACTATTCTTGGTGTACAAGCACTATTTTCAATAAAACTATAATGGGTTATTAATTATTACACTTTTTAACTTACATTTATTTTGGTGCTTTGCTGGGATACGACAGACAATATTTTCCAAGAATATGGCTGTGACAAAGATGTAATATGCATTTGGCTGAAAAAACATTGTTTTTAAATGACTTTTCACATAAGTTAACACTTCTTTTTCCAAAACAGACCAACAGGGATATTGAATGACTCCATATTAAGTATCAGTGCATATTATTAGTGATTATTTCAGCTTGCGTGACTAGAATAACTGGTAAAAACTCAGTCATACATCAACTGTACCAATATATTTAGGGAGACAAAAAGTAAGCAAGAGTCCCTGAAGGGACAGATGCTCTACTGGTCCCACGGCTACTTTTTAGACCAGAAGCATCACTTAAACAACTTTAAAGAGGAAAGTAAGCCAATGCTAATTCCCAAATATGAAACGCTTCGGTTTGTTTTAGTTTTAAGTAGTTTTCAAAAACATGATTTAGAAAGGTTTTTCCTTTTTAATGTAACAAATTTTGAACCAAGGGCAGGTAATTTTTAACCAATGCACTATTTTAGCAGTTTTGCTAAAGTGACAATCGGGCAATGTTATACATATAATAAGAGCTGTCTCAGGACAGCGTGCTCGACTATTCAACCGCTTTATCAGAATTATGGTCCTTTATCACTACACACAAGAACAAGAAAGCCATAATGGCCCAACGCGCTCACCTGAGAACTGGTACAGATGAAGACCATACTGTTGTGACAGGTTTGAAAATTAAGGTATCTGAACAATATGCAAAGGGGGAAAGGATCAATTTTGATTTAAAACATCGGTTAGTGTAATGGGCTAATGAAAGTACGAGTTGGGTAGTGGATTTACGATGTTTTTTCTAATGGTTCTCAAATCATTTTTCTCGATATTTTCTCTTTTTCATTAAGTCAGTCACAATTCTGGACAATAGGGCTATGATGGAACTAGGTCGCTTACCTGATATCTATGTATGAAATTTAATTAAAATATCTCATTATGTTCTCAAGTTATTGAGAAAAACTGTTTTTCTATTTTTAGTAACAGTGACCTTGACCCCACCCACCATATACGTAAAGCAAGATCTCATTATAAGGTATCTACATATGAAGTTTCATTAAAATATCTGAATGCGTTCTTAAGTTATTGAAGGTAAACCGTTTTTCTACTTTTAATAACAGTGACCTAGACCCCACCAACCCCATAAGCAAACCCAAGTGAGGTCTCGATATAAGATATGTGTTTTAAGTTTCATTAAAATATCCCAATGCATTCTCAAGTTATTGAGCGGAAACAATTGTTCTATTATCAGTAACGGTGACCTTGACCCCACCCACCCCATATGCAATCCCAAGCAATGTCTCAATATAAGGTACTTATATATTTAGTTTCATTAAAATAGCTCAATGCGTTCTCAGTATAATTAACGGAAACCATTTTTCTATTTTTAATAACGGTGACCTTGACAACACCCATCCCATATGCAACCCCAATCGAGGTCTTAATATTATGTATTTATGTATTAAGTTTCATTAAAATATCTCAATGCATTCTCAAGATATTGAGCGGAAACCATTTTTGTATTTTTAGAAACAGTGACCTTGACTTCGAACCCTCCAACCCCATTTGCAATCCCATGCGAGGTGTCGATATAAGGTATCTATGTATTAAGTTTCATTAAAATATCTCAATGCATTCTAAAGTTATTCAGCGGAAACCATTTTTCTATTTTTAGTAACAGTGACCTTGACCCCACCCATCCCATATGCAATCCCAAAGTCTCGATATAATGTTTCAACCAAATATGAAACCTCTGCGCCTTGTGGTTTCAGAGAAGAATTTTAAAATCATTTTGCCATTTACGTCTATATCAACCATGTGAGCCCCGGGGGGTGAGGCCAGTTTTGACCACATGGGCATCATTTGTAGAGGACCACTTTATATCATTACATACCAAATATGAAACCTCCGGGCCTTGCAATTTCAGGAAAGAAGATTTTTAAAGTTTGCTATTTAAATCTATATAAACATTGTGACCCCCAGGGTGTGACCAGTTTCGACCCAAGGGTAATCATTTGAACAATCTTTATAGAGGACCATTATACAATGTTACATACCAAATATTAAACCAATGGGCCTTTTGGTTTCTGAGGAAAAGATTTTTAAAGTCACTTTGCTATTTAAGTCTATATCAACTATGTGAGCCACGGGGTGTGGCCAGTTTTGACCCCAGGGGCATCATTTAAACAACCTTTGTAGAGGACTACTATACAATGTTGCATACCAAATATGAAACTTCTGGGCTTTGAGGTTTCAGAAAAAAAAGTCATTTTACTATTTAAGTCTATATTAACCATGGGTCACATGGGTCACACCTAGGGTGTGCCCAGCTTTGACCCCAGCTTTGAACAATCTTTGTAGAGGACCACTACACAATGTTACATACCAAATATAAAACCTCTAGGCTTTGAAGATTTAGAGGAGATTTTTAAAGTCATTTTGCAATTTAAGTCTATATAAACCATTTTACACCCGGGGAGTGGCCAGTTTTGACCTTAGGGGCATCACTTGAACAATCTTTATAGAGAATCACCATACATTGTTACATACCAAAGATGAAAACTCTGTGCCTTGCAGTTTCAGAGGAGAAGTCTATATAAACCATGTGATACCCCTACCCCCCCCCCCCCTACCCCGGCTGTGCCCAGTTTTGACCCCAGGGGCATTATTTTAACAATCTTTGTAGAGGACCGCAATACAATGTTACATACCAAATATGAAACCTCTGGGTCCTGCGGATTCAGAGGAGAAGATTTTTAAAGTCATTTTGCTATTCAAGTCTATATAAACCATGTGACCCCTGAGGTGTGGCCAGTTTTGACCCCCAGAGCATCATTTGAACAATCTTTGTAGAGGACCACTATACAATGTTACATACCGAATATGAATTCTCTAAGCCTTGCGGTTTCAGAGATTTTTAAAGTCATTTTGCTATACAAGTCTATCTAAACCATGTGACCCCCGGGGTGTGGCCAGTTTTGAGCCCAGGGACATCATTTGAACAATCTTTGTAGAGGACCACTGGAGGATGTCACATATTAAATATGAAAGCTCCAAGCCTTCTGGTTTCAGAGAAAAGATTTTTAATGCTTTCAATTTTTAGATCTATTTTTAGCTCTGGTGACCTACATATGCAGCGGACCAGAATGATTTTAACAATTTTGAAAGAGGGTCAACCAAGAATCATTCCTGTGAAGATTGGTCAAAATCTGCCCAGTGGTTTAAGAGGAGATGTTCTTTGAGACGTTGTGCTCAGGTGAGCTAAAAATGCAGAAACAGTCAATTTTATGTCTTTAGCACAGATAGTTTAGGAGAACTAGTTGCAATGCGATAATTGAGATGGCTGTGCTTTAAGGTCAAGTTTTGCTTTTTCTTTGATAATTTTCTGTCCAATCATGATCAATGATGTTGATGCAGGCTCTGAAGCCATCTGATCAATGTTGCATTTTCAAAAAACTGCATGCAAGGTTTGCAACTGTTGGAAATACAATGTTATCAATCAATTGTTATGGTCATAGAAAAACTGTGTAAGTTTGGTCAACATTCAATAAAAAAATTGTGTGTGCAAGCCAATCATTGTGTTTTTTTCCAAACACAATGGGTAACAACTCCGGTGTTTCTGCCCAGTCATGCTTATGTTCGACTTCACCTGTAGTCTTGCGTTCATAGACAAACTGTGCACGATTGGTGAAGATTGGATGAAAAATGAAGTCTCTTTCCTCAATAATGTCCATTTTTGCATATTGTTTTCACAAACAAAGGACAATAACTCTGGTATTTCTGGACCAATTTTGCTTATATTTCACTTTGACTTCACATTTAATCTTACGGTCATAGACAAACTGTGCAAAGATTCAAAGAAAAATGAAGTCTCTATCCTGAATAATGTCCACGTTTGCATTTTTTTTTCACAAACAAAGGGCAACAACTGTGTTTCTGGTCCGATCTTGCTTATATCTGACTTCAACAGTAATCTCATGGTAACAGACAAACTGTGCAACACTGGTGAAGATTGGATGGAAAACTGAAGTCTGTATCCTAAATAATGTCCATTTATGTATATTTTTTTAATAAACAAAGGGCAATAACTCTGGTGTTTGAAACACTATCTGGCCCATGTTTGGCGACTGCTGAGATCTGATGGTCATATTTAAACTGTGAAAGTTTGGTTAAGATTGGATTGAAAATAACGTCTGTAAGTTGGAAAAAGCATTTTTGCACTTTGTTTGCATGAAAAGGGTCAATAACTCTAGTGCTAATGTTGTGATCTGACCCAAATAACAATCCCATCCCAGATTTTATGGTCATACACATACTGTGCAAGCAAGGTCAAGATTGAATAAAAAATGTAGTCCTTATCGCGATAACGGTCCAAATTGTTGATGGCATACTGACGATGGACGTCGGATGACGCCAGATAGCTCCCCTATACGAATAGCTCACCGAGCACTATGTGCTCACTGACTACGTGCCTTGACTTTGACCCCACCCATCCCATATGCAATCCAAAGCGAGGTCTCGATATAAGGTATCTATGTATAATGTTTGATTAAATATCTCAATGCATTCTCAAGTTATTGAGGGGAAACCGTTTTTCTATTTTTAGTAACAGTGACCTTGACCTTGACCCCACCCACCACATATGCAATCCCAATTGAGGCCTCCATATAAGGTATCTATGTATGAAGTTTCATTACAATAGCTAAATTCGTTTTTGAGTTATAGAGATATGGAGTTCTTGCACGCAAACTTTAACCTGAATTTCATAGTACAAAAGGGGCATAATTCTGCTAAAATGCTGGTCATAGTTATAGGTCTTGGCCAGTGACCTTACATAATGACCCTGTAGGCATGTGTGAAGTTTTAATTCAATATCTGTAGTAGATATAGAGATATGGAATTGTTGCATGCAAACTTTAACCTGATTTTCTAAGTACAAAAAGGGGCATAATTCTGCTAAATTGCAGGTCAGAGCTACGGGTCTTGGTCAGTGACCTCACATAATGACCCTGAACACATGTGTGAAGATTCAATTGAATATATGTAGTAGTTACAGAGATATGGACATGTTGCACACAAACCTTAACCAGAGCATTATGCAGACGACCAGCACGGGTGAGCAGTATAGCTCAATAGTCTAGCTTAAAAATCAAACGACCTGCCACTGTAAGTTTCAGGCAAGAAGATTTTAAGGTTTTTCTCCTATTTAAGTCAATATATATCATAAGTCCTTTGGTGGGTTTGTTTTTTTAGCCCAGGAGCAACTTTTGAATAAGATTGGACTTTTTGTCCAGGTCCAAAAGGTGCTGCTTCATACCAAATCTCAAATTTTTAGGTAATATAGTTTCAGAGAATAAAAAGTTTGAAGGTTTTTCTACATAAAAATCACACGCATTATGCTTCTTTTGTGTTGATACGAGTTAGATAAATGCTTGTGCAAATGTTTAAGGGGGTATATACGATTACAATCTCAATACTTCAACATCACATATTTTAACAACACAAATGAAAGGACAAATATGATGGAGTAAAGTTAAAAAATAATCAGTTATATGTTCAATACTTTATATGTTTGTCAATATAATTCTTTATAACGACAAATTTATTCCTAGCGCCATGCGGATACCGACACGTTTAATCGTATTTGTGGGTGAAACACTGCATGAATACCATTTGAAACATCCGCATAGTCAATGAAATATGCACTATTTACATGGATAAATCGTGCTTATTTAGCATGTGCTATACGCAGTGATCCGTTTATAGTGAGGCCCAAACCACAAAACTAAACGCTTTATAGATTGAGTCTATAACACTGTAATGGAATTATTGCATTTATGAAAGGACTCCAAAGACATGTTGTTACTGACAAAATTGTGGAACAGGCTACTAAATCATGTGTGAAACAATACAAAGATGCATTTGTAAATTGTAGTTTAATATTAATATACTAATGTATTCATATCAGTCTTATCATTGCGGATGGAGGACACTCTATTTTAAATCACCACTCAAAATCCGGTTATATATACACATGTTCACGAAAAGTGCGTTCTTTGATTGTAATTACCGCTGCCTTGTATGGATGTCAATGTCTTAAGTCAACTTATAACGAATATTGGGGTTTTCCCAATATTGTACATGTATATGAATTGGTTTTCGACTGGAATGCGAAAAATATTTTAACGGCGTCAAGCTCTAATTTCGAAGATTTTTGACAATCAATTCTTCATAACTTTTATTCTAGTTTTTTATTCATCAATGTTTTATCGGTTTTATTTTACTTCCATATTTTTTGTATGAAAATTTATCCCCTTTAAACTGCAGTTTACTTAGAGATACAATCGTTTCAAAACAAATGAACCTACATTTGACAAAGAACCTGATGGTTTTAGTCGATGAAGTTCCAGCCGGGTTGTGTATATTTGTACTTGAGCAAGTATAGATTCCAGCGTCTGTGCAGAGGCTGTTTACAACGAACTCAAGATGGCCGCTGTTAGTCTCTGTGCCCTTAATGATACCGTCCTTCAACAGCGTGATATTGGAACCAGGGTTGCTGTCCACAGAGCATGATAAAGTAATGTCGTATTCTCGCTCACAGTTACATTTGAATCCCTTTCTGAACCCACTACAAAAAAGCTGCTTACGGAGGACCTGTCTGTAATTAATGTACAGTTACATGTAGATGCTCACAGATGTCAATGTTAAACCTTTGTATAAATGTACTAAATGTACAACAAAAACAGCTCTTTCATCTTTAAAATTATTTCTACTTTATATGGTTTGTATTGCAGTTGCATGATATATAGTTGAATACAATTACATGTAAAAAAGTAGTATATTAATTATTGGACTAGATATGCAACAGAACTTATCCCAATACAGGCAATTGCAGTAAACGTAAACTGGTTGAAATGTGACACATATTGAGGCTATTTTTTATGTTTACAAGTATTATTCAGTTTAACAATATTACTGGTATAAGTGGTTAAGTGAATTTATTAGCTTTAGTATTGTTTCTTATTTCTCATCAATAATACACTTGCGTAATTAGTGTACAACTCACACTGCACGTCTGTGTAGAACTGGCTGCTGCCGTTCCCTTGTCCTGGTGCACAACCGGTTGGTTGCAGTATATTGGACGCTGTACACGTGTAGAAATCCGCTGCATTCCTCTGTATATCTTGAATTAGCAGTTGAGATACATTCGTTACAGAGTTTATAGCACCACCTCTACGTGTCCATTTATATGAAACGGTGGCTGGATTGCCAGGAACAACAGAGCAGTCAATAGTAATATTGCTGTGCTCGACAACTGTTCGGTTTCCTATTTCTATTACCTGTGGAGAATCTGTAAAGTGTAGAAAACATGATCTGAATACAGAATATAATGTTAGTGAATTTATAAATGTTTCACACATACATTAAATCAGTATCAAACTAGACATGTGTCCGTAGGACATGGATGCCCCCACATTCTGCTGGTTGTCACAAAACTCTGCTGATGTCTAAAAAAATGCACCAAAATACCCAGGTGCACAAGTTCACATTCTGATGAATATGTTTATAAAGTTTAATAAGTCTAGCAGTTATACTTTTTGAGTTACACGCGACACAAATCCAAAAATGCCATTTTTTGCTAATGAAAAAGGGTCATAACTCTACTGATGGCAGAAAAACCTGCACCAAAATACCCAGGTACACAAGTTCACATACTGATTAATATGTTTATAAAGTTCCATCACTCTAACAATAATACTTTTGGGTAACACCCGACAAGTCCAAAAATGTCATTTTTGCTAAACAAAGGGCCATAACTCCGCTGACTTCCAAACAAACAGCACCAAAATATCCATGTGCACAAGTTCACACGTTGATTAATATGTACATGAAGTTTCATCACTATTACAGTAACACTTTCAGAGTTATGTGCGACCCAAGTCCAAAAATGTCATTTTTTGCTAAAAAAGGGGCCATAACTGCACTGATGTCTGAAAAAACTGCACCAAAATACCCAGGTGCACAAGATCACATGCTGATTAATATGTTTGTGAAGTTTCATCACTCTAGCAATAATACTTTTTGAGTTACACGCGACACAAGTCCAAAAATGACATTTATTGCTAAAAAGGGCCATAACTCTGATGTCGGAAAAAACTGCACCAAATTACCCAGGTGCACAAGTTCACATGCTGATTAATATGTTTGTAAACTGTCATCACTCTAGCAGCAATACTTTTTGAGTTATGCGCGGCACAAGTCCAAAAATATCATTTTTTGCTAAAAAAGGGCCATTACTTTGCTGATGTCGGAAAAAACAGCACCAAAATACACAGGTGCACAAGCCCCGATGCCGATCACTATGCTTATAAAGTTTCATCACTCTAGCAGTTATTCTTGTTGAGTTATGCTCGACATTAAAAATCCGACGGACGGACAGAAAGATGGACGCACGGACGGACAGACAAGGGCAAATCTATATGCTCCCCCTCTAAAGTGGGTGCATAAACATGCACGAGTAATGAAACAAGAGCAAAAATAGTCTAGGCAAACAAGATTGGTGAAGTAAGACCAAAAATAAGGTGGTGTTTAAAAGAAATTATGATAAGAAATTTTTGCACACACAATAGAAGAAGCAGTAGTATTTGTCTACTATCACAGATTGTAGTTGCTGATGCAAGTAAATATGGTATTAATGAGTTTTTCTTTCAAGTACTATTGATACAGAATATCATTACACAGAGGTTCGATTACGACTGAAGATGTGTTTGTTCCCTCGCGCAAGCCGGCGAACGTTGTGTTCATGTAGTTCCTGGCAGTGCACGTGTACGTCTGCGCATTTCCCTTCTCCACAATGCTGATCAGCATCACGTTTGATTCTGTTGCCTGGTATGAGGACCAGCTGTAACTGGGACTGGGAATTGCAGAGGATGAACACGTGACTCTCACACTTTCGCCAACCTTGACCTTGAGTACTGAGCTGACAGTATCGAGAGTGCCCTGGCAGTTCTGATGTTGTAATGTTGGTTGAGATGGTGGAACTATGTATAGGAAATAAAATATTCCCATGATATGAAAAGAAACAGTATACCAAGCGTGTACTATGTATCACAGTTCAATATAATTATCAGAATAAATCTAATTTTAATAACGAAGAAGATATAGAACATGATTAACAATGTTCAATGCTTTATGTGCATCAAAGTAATCCAAGAACAGTATTTTTTCATTTAAATATTGTTCTGTCATGTTTTATAATTTGTATAATCAGAGTCACCTTTTGTACCAATAACATAACAATAATTTTAGAAATTATTTCTATTTCGTATGATTTATTGCATTTCAGTTTACACCGACTAGTTTTCTTTGAACAGTGACAATGGGATAATTGTATTTCCTTTTTCATTTGTGAAGTGTACCAAACACTGTAAAGCTCTATGAAAAGGCTTATCGACATTTGGCAAGGTAATACTTATATGAACATATTATTTTGAAATGCATAAAGCCCTGATATGGCTTACCCAGCACAAGTACTGTTACATATGCTGACTTATGTCCAGATACCACTTGTGTTCCTGTAGGGTCCATGGTGTTTGTAACGTTGCAGACCTTTGTGATGTCACTCTGAGCCTTTTCAGACCAAAGCTGATCTGGCCAGGAGAAGGATGGAGGAGGGTTGGCTGTTGATTGACAGACGATACTAAACTGATCACCCCTTACCACCGTCATTTGGTTGATATAAAGTTGATGACCGGACGTGCTTCCATAGTTAAATGATGGCTCTGTTGGGGGATCTGCATATTGCAATATACCAGACGAATAGACGTAATTTACTCCCAAAAGCTTCAAAGGTACATGAACACGCAAATAGGTAATATATAACATTGGTAATCAAGTGGTAGTCAAACAGATGTATGCGTATCCGAATACTTCTTTACAGACTTATTGCAAAACAGTGATAGATGCATCTGCAACCAAATATTGTGGACAAGAAACCACTGCAATAAATAGAAACAAGAAAAGTGGAAATTCAACAAAAACCAAACTGTTTGACTGAAATACATAAAAGTAATTACTAAACAAAATGAATTAGTATCGGTAAACTTGATGTCCACATAAAAGCTTAATATGAATAGTGCAGAACAAAATGAAATACAAAGAAATGTGAGCAACCTGAATGAAGCATTTGTAGCCAAGATGATTAGTTTTATAAGCTACATGTAAACAAAAGACCATCTGAATGAAGCCAACGAGTAGAAGGATAAAGTTTTCAACATAAAGATGGAAAAGTTATCTTAAATCTGTCAAATTAATTTATGGTAGTACTAAAAATAAATACTCACATAACACATAAAGTGTAACTTGTCTGCTCGATGTCTGCACCTGTCCAATCCCGTTGCCTGCAGTACAATACACACTGGCACCGTTGTCGGTCCTGTTGACAGTCAAGCTCAGTGTTCCCGTAGTCCTCGTTGAGTTGTCAGAGTTGTTAATGATCTAGGACTGTGTCGATGGTATAGCGGCACTCACTGTCCCCGCATTGTTCTTGAACCACAGTATGGTGGCACCAGGTAGAGACCTAGACACAATACATTCAAACTGGGTGCTTTGTTGTTCTATAATTGTTACACTTGTGGTTGCAGGAAGGACTAGAACAGCGTTTGAAACGGCAACTGAAATTGAAAATGTGAAAATAAACTAAACAATAACAAGATTCTGTGTTTGATAAACACACATGCCCCAGTTGGTGATGGGGAGCCCATTTCTTAGTCCAAATAAGTTCAAGGTCAAGGTCAAAGTGAGTTTGGGTGATATGGGTGGATTGGGAACTGTCATAAAAAAACTGTGTAAATATCCAAGTGTTGTAGTAAGCGATATTGGTGCTAGACGAAACGGTAAAATCTAGTTAACCAAGAAACAGCCGATTTGAATTATTCTAAGTGCAAATTAGGTCTAGGTCAAGGTCAAAGTAAGGTTTGGTGATATAGGTGTATTGGGAATGGTCATAAGTAACAACTTTGTAAATATCCAAGTGTTGTAGTAAGCGGTGTTGGTGCTAGACGAAACGGTAAAATCTAGTTAACCAAGAAATGGCACTTTTGAAATTTAATAAGTCCAAATTAAGTCAAGGTCAAGGTAAAAAAGAAGTTGGGTGATATGGGTGGATTAGAGATGGTCATAAGCAAAAACTGTGTAGTATCCAAGTGTTGTAGCAAGTGGTTTTGGTGTCAGACAAAACGGTAAATCTAGTTAACCAAGAAACAGCCCATTTGAATTATTCTAAGTGCAAATTAGGTCAAGGTCAAGATCATTGTGATGTTGGATGATATGGGTGGATAGGGAATGGTTATAAGCAACAACTGTGTAAGTATCCAAGTGTTGTAGTGAGATGTGTTGGTATTAGACCAAACGGTAAATTCTACTTAACCTTGTCACGTACGGACGGAAGGACGGACTGACTCACAGATGGACAGACGGACGGTTCGATTTGAATATGCCCCCCTTCGAGAGCATATATATTATTTGCCAAATATCAAAAACATACATATCTGTGTATTTAGTAAACAAATACAATATGAGACAAGAACTGTGGAAATTCCACAAAAACCTAATTTTTCTAATGAAATACATGAAAGTCAGCACAAAAATGAAAATTTTTGTAATGTTGACCTTGACCTTGACCCCACCCACCCCATATACAATCCGAAGCGAGGTCTAGATATAAGGTATCTACATATAAAGTTTCATTAAAATATCTCAATGTGTTCTTGAGCTTTTGAGCAGAAACCTTTTTTTTACGTTTAGTAACGGTGACCTTGACCTTGACCCCACCCATCCAATACGCAATGCCAAGCAAGGTCTCAATACAACGTACCTATGTATGAAGTTTCATTAAAATATCTCAATGTGTTCTCGTGTTATTTAATGGAAACCGTTTGTCTATTTTTAGCAAAAGTGACCTTGACCCCACCCACCCCAAATGTAATCTCAAGCAAGGTTTCAATATAAGGTATCTATGTATTAAGTTTAATTAAAATATCTCAATGTGTTCTTAAGTTATTGAGTGGAAACCGTTGTTCTGTTTATAGTGACCCCACCCACCCCATATGCAATCCCAAGTGAGTTCTTGATATAAGGTATCTATGTATTAAGTTTTATTAAAATATCTCAGTTTGTTCTCAAGTTATTGTGCGGAAACCGTTTTTCTATTTTTTGTAAAAGTGACCTTGACCCCAGCCACCCCATATGCAATCCCTTGCGAGGTCTTGCTATAATGTATCTATGTTTGCAGTTTCATTACAATAGCTTTATCCGTTCTCAAGTTAGAGAGTGGAAACGAAAAGTTGAGAAACTATATTACCGAAAAACTTTAACCTGTCCATATTGTTCATATGTAAAATTTCTAAGTGTAAAAAGGCCCATAATTTTGACAAATTTCAAACTAGAGTTATCAAAATAGGCCTATGAGTTCATTAAATATAGGGAATAAGTGTTTAAAGTTTGAATGAAATCCCCCAAGCCATTTATGAGAAACTAGCTTACCGAAAAACTTTAACCTAGCTCGGACACCGACACCGACGCCGGGGCGAGTAGAATAGCTTGCCTTTTCTTCGAAAAGTCGAGCTAAAAAATATTTAAAGAATAAATAAGTCGTTTGATACGCGCTTTTCATTTTGATGTTTCCTTCCATTTCAATCGAAATTGTTGATGACTTTTATTTAGTATTTACCCGGGTTACCCGTAATCGTACTAATATCGTATACCGGTACGTACTCAAAATATATATATTACAAACGTTTCTGTAAATTTAGCAACTGAAATTAATTGGTACTCGTCATATTGATCACATGTCCCGAAGAAATGTTTAAAGCAATATTACAGGCATATACAATTCATTCATTCCAACATAGGCCTACAATAAAGTGGGGTTTTCATATTCATAATGAAAATACGATCACAATATGAAAACAATAAACGCATTTCAACCGATTTGGCATACACATATTGTGATCTTAGTTAATGAATGCATTAATCTATTTAACAATATTAAGGAGAATAATCTCATTTTAGTATTTAAAGCTATTCAGCGAGTTAAGTAACATACCAAGGATGAACAGCAAAATAAATGTTCAGTATTTTCCATAACGCCACAATTTACGAACGACATCAAGCACAGACATCCGTAATGTGTACGGTACATGAAGTTAGAAATCTGCTCTCAAGATGCCATTTGCCAATGCGTAAGTGTAATAGACAATACAAAATTGGAAAACTTTATATAGTCTAAAAAATTGTTATAATATATAGCTAGTAACATTTGAGGGCATCGACCGGGTGCCGGTTACATTTTAAGATTTGAATTAATTAAATTTGTACATATATATGTCCGGCCTAAATAATCCGCCGGATTCAGGCGATACATTTCCTGGAAAATCAGCAGATCGCCGGCAGAAAGCACCTACACTAAGTACGTGCTGGACAATGCCTAGAAATTGGACATAGAAGTCATTGATTAATTCAGGAGAAGATCGATGCACTGGGACTGGTAACGGGTAAACTTGTTTCAGTATTCGGTGAATTTTGTAAGCGTCGGTATAATTTGCAGAAAATAATCGGCTACCTCCGTACATGTTATAGGTTAATCTCCACTAAAATCTTAAAATCGTTGTTCCGCGGTTTTATATTGAACGTTAATGACATGCTTTAGGTCGTTTGGCTGGTTGTATAGATCAATCATCCCAACCCCCGCCCCCTTCAAAAAACTCAACAGATGTGCACAATTTGGAAAAATGACCTCCCAAATTCCCCAAATCCGGAAATTCCGGCATATTCCAGAAAACGTTCACCCATGTGTATTATGTTTCATTAAAATATCTCAATGTGTTCTCATGTTATTCAGCGGAAACCATTTTTCTATTTTTAGTAACAGTGACTTTAACCTTCAGCCCACCCACCCCATTTGCAATCCCATGCAAGGTCTCACTATAAGGTATCTATGAATGAAGTTTCATTACAATATCCCAATTATCTGTTCTAAAGTTATAGAGCGGAAACGAAAAGTCGACACCGCCAGCCCGCTCGATAACCACATATCCCAATCTAATAATCGAAATTTTTCTTCAAAACAAATGGGTAAAAAATGTTCCACTTAAATGAACATATTTAAGATATTACTTAAGATGGTTCCTGAATACGGGCCCAGGTCACCAAAACAATTCAATATGATAGATACATCATGATCTTAGTTTTTGTCTTCATTATTGTAAATGAGTCAGCATGCGTTAAGTTTAGTGCAGTAAATAAATGTGTGTGAATTGTATATATGCACCGGTAATGGGTAAAAATATAAACAAATATTGCGGCCACGACATGGTTAGAAAACTAGGTCATGTAAACAAAATACGATAGAAAATACGATTAAAATGATTTATTAATTAAATAAATAAATGACCTGTATTTTATGATGTTACACATGTTTATCAAAAATTATTTGAATATGTTAAACCTTTCTTGTCATCTTGAAACCGGCAAACCGACAGATCAAACCGACAGACACTCCTATATATATGTACCCCCCTAAACTTTATTTGTGAGGGTATGAAAATGAAGTGTTAATAATACAGACGTATATTTTTCCTTTGTTTTGGTGTCGTAAAATCCATTTGCTATGAAAATTGTTGTTTGTACATGTACCTACGTCTTGTCTCAATGCCTGCATTGACATGATAAGACTATCCTGAACAAGACAATAAATTATGACGACATAAGACGGTCATGGTGTTCCTTAGATGTTTTTAAATTATAGATGTGAAACTGTCACACTCACAGTGCAATCATCGAAATTATTGATCAAACAAAGAACATAGAACATGCAATTGATTTAATTAAGCAAACCTTCTGACGTCTCATTACATGTCTAAAGTTTTATTTGAACAACTGCAATAGTAAATGTCTAGAACGATTCTAGGACATTAGCCCCTCGGAAAAAAGCAACCTTTCTGAAGAACGCAAAGGCGGACATTAGCCCCTTCCAACTAGGGCATTATCCCCTTCCAGGTGGGACATTAGTCCCTTCATGTTTTTTATTAGACTGACAAAAGCCCCTTCACATGATTGACATCATATTCTGTTGTATGCAAATACATGTCAGTGATTAACAACAATTTACCAATTAAGAAATTAATCAACAGGTAAGTATTCGAATACTTACCTGTTGATTAACTTAATTTTAATAAGTATATTAAATAAAGTATTTGTCAATGTCAGTCCCTAAAGATATAGCGTTTTCAATGAACCATGTCACCTTAGCTTCTCTTATACACACAAAATCTAAAAGATATAGCGTTTTCAATGAACCATGTCACCTTAGCTTCTCTAATACACACAAAATCTACCTATCACCCTATTGTTATGTAGACGACAGTTTATTGTTATTGCTAGTCCCATCATATCGACCACGGTCACTTATCAGTTGACAATTTCACTATGTCGTCGAAACAGACAGCGAAGTTGTCAGCAAAGATTTGCCAGTGCTAAATAAATGGTTTAAAGTCTTTCCCATTAAATGAAATTGGAAAATCGCAACATAATTTTAATATGTAGATTAAAGTCAGTGCCTTTGCCGCATTTTTCTCATCGTGCGTTGGTGGCGACTATAAAACACACAGTTAAGTCATTTTAGATATACGTTTCCATCAGTTTACTAGTACTGAATCTGATGAGCGAATATTCGAATACTTCATCAATTGAATATTTGAATATCAATTTTGGTATTTGTTGCCATCCCTAATATTAACTCAGTCATGCACACAAAACACTTAAATATTGCTCCTATTAAGCATGATTATAGGGCCTGAGTGGCTGTTCGAAAGGTGATACTGCCATATATGAAAGGGGCTAACAGCTGGTTTTGAACACTCTCTTTGAAAGGTGATATATTGTCCTAGATGAAATGAGCTAATGTCCGGGTCTAAAAAATCGCAAAGGGCTATTATCCGCCCTGAACAATTCCGAAAGGGGCTAATGTCCGCCTATGCATTTTATGACAAAGGGTCCGAGGTGTTTATGTATGATTACCGTCTAGAACATTGAATCCATGTTCAAATGGCTTTGTTAATTTGTGTATTGTTTAAACATTATTAATGTTAAAATCATACCTTGAACACTAACGACCACAATGTTACTCAGCTTGTTTCCACCACCAGTCGGGTATGCAGCACACTGCCACTGTTCTCCATGGTAACTGGTGGTCACGTTTCTCACAGTGAATGTCTGTGAGGACGTATTGGGACAGCTGTAGCTGTACAGGGCGGGATTTGGTTGTAGATCACTGGTGGGAGCAGAACAAGGCACATTGTTCAGACCAGTGTTGTAGACCAATCCATTAGATGTCAGTGGCAGCATGGCACCTTTACTCCATCCGAAACCATGTACCCCTACCGTGTATTGACACGACAGTGTTAGTGACGAGCCCTCCTGAGCTCCGGGATTGGATGGTGACAGCAACGGAGTTTGGGCATCTGTAACAATACAACATGTACATATAGTAAATTAATAATAAACCACATGAATAAATGTTTTCTGAAACAAAACCAAAGGAATCAACACTATTCACAAGGACCATCTGAGCCATATATTTAAGGAAAAAGTCATTTATCACACAATTTAAAAATGATTGAACCAGCATTTGTTTCATTCTCAGTCAGCAATGTTATATGATAAATCAGTTAGATGTTTGTATGCTAGCTTTACATTCAGTTATAAAACACATACCCTGTTATGACATGTTTCCAGGGAAAATGTGTGCATTAAATCAGGATGATCAATGAATCAGAGTTTTATTATACTGATCCGGCTCATTATCATACAATCATTACCTGTCCAAATTTGGTCTACATTAATGAAAGATTTGCCCTAACTTACATTCAAGGCAAGTGAAAAATAAGAGGGCCAAAGTGGCCTTAGGTCGCTCAACTGACAATAAGCATAGCTGTCAAAGCCCTAGAGAGTTTTAGAGTGAGACTGGGGTTCCTAGGGGCGGTTGGCCCTTGGTCAAGGGGTATGGGTGGCGAGGACCCAACAGAAGCCAATAACGGGTTGTGGCTACAACACAAAGGGCTGGCAATAAATAATGAGATTACTCTTCCCCTTTGTGACAATGTTTATAGGCATTTTACTTTACAGACAAGTTTACTTTTGCAGAGCTTTTTTAACTTATATAACAGTGGCCCCACTTTAAGGCATCATCCCCAACAAAATTTCGTTAAAAACCATGCATTTTTCCCCCCAAATTGACTTTATACCTAGAATTTAGTTCCTCTTTACCAAATTTGTTGCGATATTTTCCTCAAAATCTATGGCCAGGGCCCGATACCGAGCCTCTGAAAAAACAAAAAGGTAAAAAAGCCCTAGGTCGCTCATCTGAAGGGCTAAGGAACTAATCTGTTCAGAGCAAGTTTCTTGAAGATTTAGCTTAAAATGTGGCCTGTAGAGTGTTCTCAAGCTTTTTTCTAGTTGGCCTGATTACATGTGACCTGGTTTCGACCTGTCCCAGATATCATTGGGACAAATGTTCTAAGCAAGTTTCATGATGACTGGCCTATAAATGTGGCCTCTAGAGTGTTCACAAGCTTTTTGTTCCATTTGGCCTTGACCTAGCTTTTCACCCCACATGACCCAGTTTCGAATTTGTCTGAGATAACATTGAAACAAATGTTCTGAGCAAGTTTCAAGAACATTGGGTAAACAAGAGGGCCACGATGGCCCTAGGTCGCTCTCCTGAGTTTAATGCACCATAATGGCTTATAACAAGAGCTTAGAGGGCCCAAAAGCATCACATATCTCACATTAAATCTTAGACTTTCTACTTGTAACTTTTAAGTTAAGATAATGATCATACAAACAGTTCGTAAACTACTCTCTTTCACATAGCATGTGTGATTTTTGTATATGTTTTATTGATTAATGATTGTATTTGTATATATCAAGTTATCTGCTCATGCAACTGAGTATGTCAATGGCTAGACATAAATGTCCACGAAAACATTACCAATTTAATTAGAACATTAGTTTTATATTATTATCATTTAAGATATATACTGTAACATCTCCGTCGTAAGTCGAGATTTTAAGCCTCAAAAATCATGTTCATAACTTGTGGGGCAGATTACATTGAAATATTTGTCAAAAGCGTTTGAATTTGTATCTGCATATTGGATTATGCACTCATTATAATCCATCTATGATTATCACAGTTTGTTCTTTCTACTAACTGCCGACAATTAAGACAAATTGCAAAACTGTTTCATCATTAAATAAGATGCTAACTGTGAATTAAACTATTTACTCTGGGGGTGCAGCCTAAACCCATGATTCTATTACGTCATACAACTCTCGGTCTCAGATGAGATGTGCGCAGACCGTGTCGAGATTTGTCAGTGCGCTATTGCTTCTTGTACAGAGCAGATTTCTTTTCTGCTCGAGGTAGCTGATCATTATCCGTGACGGATTAATCTGTCCGATACTTACACCGTTCATATGTCGTTATCGTCAGTCAATTTCAGTTGTTATTTGTAACAACAAAAATATAATTTTACTTAGGTAATTTACAAAAAGACACAAGTGTAGAAATAGGATAAGTGCTATTCTGTATTATTTTACAGTATTCAATATTTTGTGTGATTTTATCACAAATCAACGAAACCACGTGCCATTGTTGTTATTGCTTTACGTACATAGATTGCTTTACGACATTATAAACCACGCGGGAGATGGCCGATAAAGAAGTGCACATCTCGGAAAATGTCCAGAGTTCTATGGGTAAAAAGACGTCTAACACGTCAAAATCCTCATCCACTGTTGCGCCAGAAAACGTCGTTAAAACTGCTGGCTCTTGCAAACCAGTTATGAAAGAAACTGGCGTCACAAAGGAGGCTCTTCTCACTCTTAAAGAGTTGAACGCAAACTTCAATGTTCTGAACGTTCGATTACAGAAACAAGAAGAACGTTTGGATTTATTGCACGAACATTGAACAGTGCATATTCCTATGATGAGGAAAACTATGAAACTTACGAGAGTTATGATGAAACCGAAATGCCTGTTATATGTTAACCCTGAAAAATCCCCCGAAAAGTCAATTTTCAAAACACTGGTCGAAAAATACCAACAAGTTGATGTTGTTGATAATTAAAATAATGATGATTCGGCCGGTTTTGTTAATTCGTCGTTTCGTAATGGCATTACAGATGAAAGGTGTGCAGAACTTTTGAAAGACAAACATAGACCCCAGAATTGTGAGTCGCTTGTTAAAACTAGGGTCAACCAAGGAATTTGGCGTTTGCTAAAAATGCACACCCAGGCTGACGACAACAGAATGCAGAACATTCAGCATTTAATTGTATAAGCCACAGCTAATTCGGTGAAACTGGTTGACAAATGTAGTGAAAAATTTGACTCTCAAGATGTGGAATGGGGTGCTAATGCCATCGCTTTATTGGGTCAGGCAAACAAGCAGATCAATATCCGTCGTAAGGACAGGCATCGAGCTGATTTAGACCCCAAATATCACTATCTGGCTTCACCATTAATACCATACATAGAGTTTCTTGATGGTGAAGATGTGGATGTGAACAAAAACGTCATTGAAATAAATGATAAGAACAGAATTGGACGAAAATATGGACAGGTCATTTGTCCCAATGGGTGGTTACAGGGGATACGGAAATAGGCGCCCATATCCGTATGGACGTGGCACCTTCCGTGGCAGAGTAATAGACAGATTTGATGCTCCTCCTGCAACCTTCACAAAAAACATGAAGGCGGCGCCCAAGAAATAGAGGTTAGTACATTTTAGCTGGTAGATTAAACACTTTTGTTAAAAATTGGAGAGAAATAACCAGTGATCCGGTTGTTTTAGATATTGTCCAGCATTGTCATATTGAATTTATGCATGACGAAAATCCCAAACAGTATGTTTGTTACAGTAATAAATTTTCTTTGTTTGAAAAAAACATTATTGATTAAGAAATACAAAATCTGTTGGACATGAATGTTATTAAAGAAGTTAAACATGATCCGGACAAGTTTATCTCTCCAATTTTTATTGTACCTAAAAATTGATGGTGAATATAGAATTATATTAAACCTTAAAAAATTAAATCAGCACATAGAATATCACCACTTTAAAATGGAAACATTTGAATCAGTCTTAAACTTGTAAAACCTGGTACTTCGTTTGCCTCAGCTGACTTGAGACATGCTTACTATTCAGTGTCTATGGGATTAGACCATAGAGTAAAACTGTGATTTCAAAAATCGGAAAAAAATCTACCAATATACATGTTTGCCAAATGGGATTTCTTGTGCGCCAAAACAGTTACTAAGTTAATGAAACCTGTTTATGAATCTTTGCGTATGCTTGGACATACTATTTCAGGATATATAGATGATTCTTTGTTGCTTGCGGACACATTTTTAGAATGAAAAGAAACTGTATCAGACACTGTAAGTCTTATGTCCAATGTTGGATTTATGATACATGAAAAGAAATCTGTTTTGATACCAACTCGAAAAATAACATTTTTGGGGAATAATATAGATTCTGAAAATATGGTAGTTACTTTGCCAGAAGACAAAGTACAAAAGATTGTCCAAGCTTGCACAGAGTTGTATAGCAGAGACATTGCAAAGATCAGAGACGTTGCAAAAGTTTTAGGTCTCATGGTTTCTTGTTTTTCTGCTGTTGAATTTGCCCCCCTTTTCTATAGAAATATCGAAAGGGACAAAATAATGCTCTTGAAAATGAAAGAGGTGATTATGATTCCAATATGTGGGTAACTAAGAACATGAAACTGGAACTCAAATGGTGGATAGACAATCTTGTTAAACAGCATAGAAAAATTTCACACGGGAATCCCACAAAAATTATTACTTGTGATGCTAGTTCAATTGGGTGGGGCAGTGTTTGTAACAACACAATAATAGGTGGTCGCTGGAATGACCATGAGGCCCAAAATCATATTAATTGCCTAGAATTGTTAGCTGTTAGCCATTCACTGAAATCATTTTGTAAATCAGATAAAAATCTGGATGTTCAAATAAAATGTGGCAATACATGCACTGTTGCCTATATCAATAACATGGGTGGCACAATTGCAGTAATGAATGCTATGGCTAAAGATATATGGCTTTGAATCATTGATAAAAACATATGGCTTTCAGCAACGCATATTTCAGGAATAGACAACATTGCAGATTTTAACTCTAGACATTTTAAGGACAATGTTAATGGATGCTAAATGCTCAGATTTTCCAATAAATTGTTAAAATATTTGGTAAATTAGCAGTCTTCACGAATAAGTTTTGAAAGCAGTGAACCGTCGGTCCACCAATCCAGCTAAATAAACTGGACCGTACAACAATTTAGTGGACCACACTTTGTTTGCAGATCTTCATTCACCCTTACGTATATATATTTTAAAAAATAAAATGAAAGCAATGATGGTTTTCAGACTTTTATTCTAACATGTATCATGTATTTATTGCATTCAGTCTCAATAAAAATATGGCGAAATATTAATACAAGATCGCCTCAAAAGTGCCTGGACAAATCTTTACAGGTAACCTTAATTTGGTGCCCAGCACATGTCGAAATCCCGGCGAATGATCAGGCGGACAGTGAGGCTAAGGAGGGCCTCAAAAGGGAGTCGGTTAATATAGGGGTCCCACTAGACCCAACAGAAATATACTCCCTGGCCAAGGCCTATGTTGTGAGGGAGTGGAACAATATGCCACCCGCTAACACTCCATACAAAGCCCCTTTCACCATTGCGCAGAAAACCCTCAGTCGACCGCATCAATATTCTTCCAATATCATTATTGACAAATGCATTAGCTGACTGAGAATGGGGACCAGTCTTTTGCCTGCTACTGCGGGAAGGTATATTTTAAAGCAGGATCCTCTCTGTCCTCAATGTGGGATCCCCTTTACAGCCGACCACCTGCTGACACAGTGACCCCAGTTCTCTACACAGAGAGAACAGCTTAAAACCACTTTTTTCAGCTTAATCATTGATTTTACTCTTAGTAAAATTTTAAATCCTACTGGCAACAGTAAATTACCAGTGTACGAATCTCTGGCAACATATCTTGTGGATTGCCAGATTACAGATAAAATATAAATACAAATAGGGGTCCTGCAGCTTAACAAGAACACATTCTATATTAAAAACTTCCCAAACTATTTTAATAGACATTTTCCCAATCTGGGGAAACTCAAGTGAGTCAATAATTGATTTATATCACTGAATAGATTTTTACTGTACAGTGCTTAAATTATACCTTTTTTTTTAGCAATAATTACATGTATTTACTGCCTTCCAGTGAGTTATACACTAATTCACCTTTTAGTACATTACAATCCCATATTTATGGATAATTGGTGATATTAGCCTACTGAAAGGCAGATAATTCCTGTCTGACCAAATTCTTTATACATCCCTATATCTTCCCATCATGGGATAGAACTCTTAAAAAAAACACTTGTCTTTTATCTAGTACACTGGGACAATAATAAACAATGCCCAGTAGGGCATTTAGAGGGTTAAACCCTGCCAGTGTTTATATTGTGCAAAACTGGCTAACAGTACTGTACTTTTAGTTACAATTTAAATATATTTGCCTGTGATATATAGTTATAGAGGTTCTACTTCTGACTTTTTAATATTTTGAGCTCATATGTTGTGCACATTTTTATTGATAATTTAAATGTATACCTCCTGGACCTCAGGCAAATTGACTTATATATGCCATTTTAACTAAACTTAATTTGTAAATTATTGCTTTCAGTGGAACAATAAACAATGTTCTAATAGCTGCAGGAATCCACCTATTCTATTTCCTTCTTTCCCCCTTTCCCTAAGAGGTCTAACATGAGCCGTACTGGGCCGGGCGCACAGGAAGATAGTAACACATGTCTTAATTTAAATTCTATGTTATCATATATGTCTCTGTTGCTAACGAAGCCTTCCCACAACCATGGCCAATCTGATTGACCAAGGATTCTTTATTTTAAGCCATTTTTTAGTTAAGCAGTTTGCCCCGTTTACTCTTGTCAAGTATTAATAAACCCCATTTTATTGCAGATTTTATATAAAATGGGGAGGACGCAGTTATCAATTTTTTAATGTGTACTATATATTGTTGTAACCCACATGGGTAGTAAGCTTCTTAATTTTTTTGGCAAGTATTTGGATAATATTGTTAATAATGATCAAGTTTGCCATTATTTCTGTGTGATATTACATAATGTGATCCTCTGCAGTTATTCTGAAGTGCAGTATTTTGCATATGTTTAATATATAACTCTTTCATAGCAGTGATTATCCACATTTTAGCTTTTAATGTGTTAAACTACCTCTTTTAAGTGTCCCTATCTATGTAAATCATGTAAACCTGTGCGCCCCCCTGGTCCCAATATCTCAAAATACCATTCAAGCACTGCAGGCCAAAATTCCCCTCCCCCACCGGTGCTACCCCTTCTTTTAATAATCACGAACGAGACAAAGTCTTCCTTACATGTGCCCCCCCCCCCCCCAGGGTGATTCCCTTTTATCTGTATATACTTGTACAGCCTAGTCAGTTCTTTTTATTAGTTATATCTTGCTTTATCTGTTATTTTTAAAGGCCCTAAACAGTAAGCCGTTTGATAGTACCGGAATGATGTAATATATGTTTTATCCTAATTTTACTGCATATTGGATTCTCATCCTGTTCTGTTTGTTCATTTTCTTAAATTGTCACCCTGGGGTAGGTTACATTCCACTAAATAGCCCAACAATCTTGTATAAATCTCAATGGACAGGGTCTCAGGTTGGAGCAATAAGTTATATTCCCTGTCTACAAGAGCTCAGCTTTAGTTAAAAGCATATCATGCAATTGTAACATCCATCATTAAAATAAATATAACAATTATAAAGAAAAATATTACATACCAACAACATATACTTGCAGGGTCAAGGTACTTTAGTAGTCTTATATTATTTTACTCCCTATCAATTAAATAGTTCATTTTACACCGTATATTCAAGTACTACTACTTGACCTTTACAATGAATAAAGGTTAGAAAGCATATTTTAACCTATTTTCTCTATCTTAATATGTAAAGACAATGCTGAACCACTTAGTGATCTGGAAATAATTAAAATTGTTTGTTGTCGTTATTGTAAATACTGTCCCATGTGTATTCGCACATTGGTTTTGAAATTTAATACGACATACAGTATATGGTAATTATTACCCAAACTTTCCCAGATCTCTAAGTTAGCAAGACTCCAACAATTCCGTTGCAGAATTTGCTGCATAATGGGTCTAGAAAAATGGTGATTCACATAAAATTATCTGTTCCCACATTTAATTCTTAATCTAGTTGGGCTATTTCTTCCAATTTCAACTTTCTCATGTTAGTATAGGTTAAACTCAGTTTTTTTCCTTTATTTTTTCCCGTGTTGCAAAGAAAGCAATACCCATTTAGCCCTATTGCCCACATATATAGCATATTTACAAATAGAATAGTATATTATACATTATCATAAAGTTTTACAGTTTAACTCTATAATAGGATAAAGGAGGTAACTCTTGTTGAAAAATAAAAGGTTATTGCAGAATTGCTCCCCTTTAAACTGTGTATACCTTGGCATTTGTTTCCTTATACAAGAACAGTGTGCCTTAATGTGAAATGTAAGAAATCCCTCAATATTATCATTATATCTTATCATATTACTATATTCTATAGCGTTAAATAGGCAGAGTATTTGTTTGTATAAAGTTTTATAACAATACAGTTCTTTACATGAGTATATTGTGTTTCATGTAAGTTATTGAACATGATTTACAAATATTGTTATTTTTAAGCATATCTTTTTTTTATTAGCACCGCACCCACAGTGCAAAGTTTTATGTATGTAACTTTCCAGACATATCAAGGGAATTGTATAGCTAAATATAAGCAAAGTATTTAAGTTAAGCAGTGTGCTCGGGCAATGGTTTTCAACCGAAGTCTCGAGGGTAAATAACTCCAATCATTCGTTCTGTGATAAAAGGAAGAGTGATATTTTTCAAACCAATATAGATGTGGTTATAGAATTTTTGACTGAAATGTTTTATCATGGATACAGTTATGAAACATTGAATTCTATTCGATCTGCTTTGTCAAATGTGTATCTCCCACAAGATGGTTTCTCGGTCGGATCACATCCAATAGTAACAAGGTACATGACTGGCGTGTTTAATTTGCGGCCTTCAAAGTCAAAATATACAGAAACATAGGATGTTGCGAAAGTTCTACGTTACTTAAAGACACAGTCACCAGTGAATTTATTGACTTTGAAGTTATTAATCCGTAAATTGGCTATGTTGATTGCTTTGACTCAGTCAAGTCGATCGCATTCTATGTCATTATTGTCTTTGAAAGACTTCAAAAAAGATGAGAAATCGTTTACGCTGTATTATAGTGGAATTGTTGAAACAGTGAAGAAAGGGAAAAGCTAACCCAGTTTCAAATTTTTTAATGTATGCTACAGATGAAAGCATTTTTGTGTATATAGAACATTAAGTGAGTATATAACACGTACTCAAACATTGCGTGGTGAAGAAAACAGACTATTCATTAGTTACATTAAACCTTATAAAGGTGTTGTAACCACTACCATTAGTAGGTGGATAAAAGGTGTTATGGAAAAGTCGGGTATCGATATAATGAAGTTTAGTTTTAAATACCACACAAGGTGCAGCAACTTCGAAGGCCAAGAGAAATGGACTTCCTTTATCAGAAATATTAAAAACAGCAGGGTGGTCAGGTGTAGAAACGTTTGCGAAGTTTTATGAAAAACCGTTGGAAGACAGAGAAAATGTCCAGCAGGTTGTGCTACAGTAATCAGCTGTTTACAAGGTAATATATCTTATATCGTTTCTCGTAGCAAAGAAAGATTAGTTTTCTTGGCTTTAAAGTCTCATTTGAGACCGAGAGTTGTATGACGTAATTAGGGATTTAGCCAGACTCAAAAAATGGCAGGGGGCCTGAAAAAGGGCAGGGGGGCCTTTTTGCAAAAAAAGGGCAGATTTATAATAATTATTTATTAGATATATTACTTATTATTTATTGTATTATTATTATTATTATTATTATTATTTATAAATAATATTAAATTTATAATAATATTCATAATAATATTTATCAATCCTAACTTTTCATTTCAAATTTAAGAAATACTGTTATTATAAGTATAGGCCTTTCCCAAAACTAGATTACATCCCTTGCGTAATCACGAGATATGTCCCCTGTTCACTTCCGGCGACGTTTATTGATTACAAGGCGGGATAAGCGTATCGATATTTACCGAAAAACATGCAATATATTTGATTTTCAATCTTAAAATTGTGTTGATGTCGTAACAATAAATTTACATACATCAACTTTCGTATATATTATACACAGTTGATACTTTATTTATCAACTGAATCGAATAATTATTTTGAATTTTAACAATATTGTCTACTCTTTGCAGATTGACAAAGAAACTGTACACAGTACGTTTAAGGGTATTATGCAACAAAACACAAAAATAGCGATTTCAGTATCTAAACAACCTATGCCTTCATCATGTATTAAATGTGCATTATTAAATAAAATAAATAAAAAGCTGTTTTTAGTAAAATGATTTTGCTAAGTAACTCTAAGCTAACATTCTTCTGGCGACTAAAATTACAAAAATAAGGTATCATCCGATGTTTTGGCAGCAACTTCTTATTTGAATTCCATACACATTTGTGTTTAACTTAAAAGCTTTTTTGTTGCAGATATTCTTGTTGTGTGCTAAATATTATACGGTTCTTGAACAGGCTCCGCTAGTCCGCTTTAATCTTGAAATATAATGCAACAAAACAACTATATTTTTAATTACTGTTACCACAATATTACAATAACTAACGATGATGTCACACCTCATTAAATGTTATAACTGATGTTGTATTAAAGAGATTAAGTAAGCAATTTGTTTATTATTGTGTCATGTGTTTAAACAATGTTCATGATAACTTCATATAATCAACGAAACAAATAACACCCGACCAAATGGGTCTATATGTCACCAGGAAATGGATATGTCGTGATAATTATGTACATAATAGGGTGAGTATCTATAATAAAACAGACATAGAAATATACATTTGAAACAAGTTTACACAATTCAGAGTAAGTAATTAACTAAGCCAACAGAAGAGTATAATATACGTTTGAATAAATATTTTATACTTGTTGAGTCTGTTTTTAGTTTGCCTTTATGTATATAACTCTAACTGAGATTATTTCTTCATTTCTATCGGAATCGTGGTAAACAAACAACATTTTATTCTCGCAGCAGCTACGGTAATTCCCGTATGTTTTAGAAAAACAAAACACGATGAGCTCTTAAATGTTCACCACCTTTCAATTCTTCAGAATTGAAAATCAAATGATGTGCTATATTATTTCACTCTTCAATTTAAACCAATTAATTAATTCGAAAAAGAGTTTAATGCTTTTAATTATGTTCTGTTTTGTTCAATAAGGTGGCGAAATTTCATAGGGTGATAGGCAAAGAACAACAACGGACACAACATTTTAAAATGTGAGATAAACTTTAATTTGAGACGCAAACAATGGAGACGAAGTGTGACATGTTAGTTGTCTGTGCATGTAGATCTTTATCATCAGAACAGAACATTATCAATGCATTACGCAATTGCACGGATAAGCGGTATTGTTCTAAGGGCAATTTGGTAAGATCCCAGCGGTTTGTGGCTTTGGTATTTTTATGACCCCCTCTTCAGTCAGATAACTAAGTATCCATTGACAGAATATGTGGTGGTATTTATGTATGGAAAACAACCGTTTAAGACGAGACAAGGAGATTACTTTTTTTTTCCGGATACCTGTCATACGGACATGTGGCCTTAGTAATGAGTTTAAAACGATACTACATTTAGTTCTAATAATTTATTTTTGCAATATTTATCCTCTATGAGTTTTTATTATATTTAACCAAAAACATATGGTTTAAAAACATTCCATTACACGTTTTGAAAGCCGATTGGTCTTAGATCTATACTACTAAATATATAATCAAGCTAGGGAAAACGTCGCCGGAAGTCGGGTTTCAAATATGGCGGATGTGAATTCGCAATAACGGGAGGTAATTTCCAAAGGAGATCACCTAGTTTTGGGAAAGGCCTATCATTATAATCCAAGACGATTTTAGCATATATATTATTTACATACTTACATGCCACTGGAATGTGATTTTTTAAATGTTTTATTTATATTTTCTTATTTATTTCATATTAAATTCATAGTTATTTCATTAAAGAAAATCATTAAATAAATTCCTAATTACATTGCAATCATATTTCCAATTTGAACAAACAATAAAATCCGTAAAAAAATACGTCATTGACAATAACACCTGTTACAACTGAGAAGAGTGAAAGCGCAACATCATAAATTAACCAGGCTTCTTAATCTGCAAGCCGTTAGTAACATCCTTAGCAACGGTGTCGGTTTGACTTGTCAGTCTTTGATGTAACTGCCGAGCTGGGGTCATTCTCTAGCCGTTTGTAGCAGTGAACAAAAGCATCAATCAACGCTACTGTATCTCAACAAAGCAAGCACTATCTATAGAGCATTAATGAATTAGCGTTTTAGGTGAAATGTCAATGGTGTCAAAAGAATTAGACAGGTGTTTTGTTGCATGGGATAAAATGGATATTTAAATGGGAATGACGAAATATACACGTATTGGACAAAACTGGAGATTGTTTACGGCATAAAACTTATTGAATATTAAAATTCAATTTGGATTAATATGTGTTTTTGCATGCAAGGTAATTATGTATGCGTATCTGAAATTTAGTTTGCATTGATAACAATTTTTATGAAAGTAAATTGTTATAATAAGTAGAAAATTCCAGAACACCAACAACAATAACATAGATACAATTTCGTAAAATGATATAATTAGATATTAACAAACAAAAGCTGCAAAAAATCCTTTACAGAAACACCGCAATCGGCAATAAATTACCATTAATTCGGTTACTGATAATTGATGTCGCATGGTCATGACGAGCTGATAAACGATACGTGTCGCAACGATACGTCAATAATCATTGAGGCCAAAATGTGTTTGCAAAGATGCGCAAGTAACCAATTAAATTGCGTTAGGACGTGTCTGTGCTGACACACATGACAAAACGTACAGACGAGGGCGGGCACATATTTTAAAGGGCGTAGGAAATGGGCGAGAGGGCGGGGCTCAAAAATGGAAGGGTGGGCCGCCCTGCCATTCCGCTCAAGCTAAATCCCTACGTAATAGAATCCCCAAACAAACTAGACTTACCTGGAAGTTGACGTTTGGTGTGGATTCTTATGTAGTCATACAACAACTTGAGGGATCAAATGCCCACCCACCCCTCCCTGTTTCTTATAGGAACTTTGTATACGTATATGTTAAATGAAATATGTTCGCATTATTTCATAACAACAAACCTTTCTTTATTAGCTTTTAAATACTGACAAACCTCGACACGGTCTGCGCACATATCATTTGATCCCTCAAGTTGTTGTATGACCCAGATTCGAACTCGGCCGAGATATCATTAAGACAAATGTTCTGACCAAGTTTCATGTAGATTGGGCAAAAACTGTGACTTCTAGAGTGTTATCAAACTTTTTCTTCAATTTGACGTAGTGGTCTAGTTTTTCACCCCACATGACCCAGATTCAAACTCGGCCGAGATATCATTGAGACAAATGTTCTGAAAAAGTTTCATGAAGATTGGGGAACTTCTGGAGTGTTTACAAGCCTTTTCTTCAATTTGATCTAGTTTTGACCCCACATGACCCAGATTCAAACTCGGCCGAGATATCATTGGGACAAATGTCCTGACCAAGTTCCATGAAGATCGGGCAAAAAATGGGACTTCTAGATTGTTCACAAGCTTTTCCTATAGCCATATAAGGAAAACTGCCCCCCACCCACCTGGAGGCCATGTTTATCACCGCACGGGATCCATTTTTGAACTCAGCCGAGATCAGTGTTCTGCCGTGAATTTGGACTATTGGGGACAAGGGCCCTCTAGGCTTGAAAAAGTCGTGACAAATTACAAAAATGAAGGGACACAGACAAAAAGAAGTTTTTCACCTCATGAATATTCCCAAAGCAGCTAGGTTTTGGTTTGAAAAAGTACGTACTAGCTGTTTTCATTCATGTTCGTTTATATTTTCTGTTCGAAAAAGGGATTAATACATAATATTAAGTTCTTAATTAATTCATAACGTTCTGTTGATCAACGTTACACTCCATTCTTGCAAACCTTATAACCTTGCATTATTTATTCCAGTTTGAACAAACAATAAAATCCGTTATAAACACAAGGCGTTCGTAACCGGTAAAAACTACAAAGTGTAACAGTGTGACATCATCAATTAGTCGGGCATCCAAAACTGCAAACCGTTAGCAACACCCATAGCAACAGTGTCGGTTAATTCGACTTCAAAAGTCTTTGATGCGTCTGCCGAAATGCGGCTGTCGTCTATCAGTTTATCGCTGAAAAGCGTGTTTCACGCTTAGCATGTTGACCGCGTATCGATTGATACTACTGTTTCTGAACTGTTCAAGCGCTGCCGATAGAGCGTTAATGAATTAGTGTTTTATGGAGAAAAAAAAAGTTATAAATTAACGTCACGATGAATGATATAAATTTTACTAAATACGCCTAATGATTTACTTGTAAATTGTGTGCGCCCGCGGACCGGCTTACAAAATGTGGTGGGGACAAATCATTCATTTTTGCGCCAATGGCGTAAGGGGGCATCCACGGCAGACCACTGCGAGATATTATCACAACATAGGTTCTGAGCAAGTCTCATGTTGATTGGGCAAACAATGTGACTTCTTGAGTGACCACAAGCTTTTCCTAAAGCCATATAAGGAAAACTGCCACTCCCCCTGGCGGCCATGTTTTTCAATGGAGCGGAACCATTTTCTAACTCGGTCAAGATATCATAAGAACAAAGGTTTCCAACAAGTTGTATGCTGATTGGGCAACAATTGTGACTTCTAGAGTGCTCCCAAATTTTTCTATAACAATGTAAGGAAAGCTGCCCCGCCCCCTGGCGGCAATGTTTTCCAACGGATCGGAACAATCTTCGAATTCGGTCGAGATATCATAAGAACAAATGTTCTGAGCAAGTTTCCTGCTGATTGGGCAAATCAATGTGACTTCTAGTGCGTTCACAAGCTTTTTCTTCAATTTGACCTAGTGACCTTGTTTTTGACCCCACATGACCCAGTTTCTTACTTGTCCGAGATAGCATTGGGAAAAATGTTCTGACCAAGTTTCATGAAGATCGGCCAATACATGTGGATCTAGAGTGTTCACAAGGTACATGTTGACGATGAATGATTCACGATTCTCGATGGACGACGGACGACAGACAAAAAGCGATCACAACAGGTGAGCTAAGAAGGGCCATAACTCCCCTGTTGTCCGAAAAAATCGGCACCAAAATACCCAGGTGCATTTATTCAAATGGGAATATAAGCAGTCAGTTAATAAGACGAGTTAGGCAATTATGCATAAACACTTTATTATATATATCGGTAACACAAGTAATTTGAACGTTGTGTTTTCTTTTGTGACCATACGTAAAATGCAGTACATGCTGTTAAATTTTGTAATTTCATTGTATATGCTCACCAACTAAACAACTTTCTCCCCCTAGCTCTGATTCAAGTCGGGCAGTTGTCAGTTACTGGCATAAGTATGTGCACTTAGTACTCGTAAACCGCCTTGATCGGCTAAGCTTGCCCAGGAAAAGTTTGAGTAAGTTAACTGACCGCCATGATATGACTGAAATACTGTTAAAAATGGTGAAAAATCCAAACTAGACCTTTGTCACAGGAGTGGCTGCAGGCCCCGAATGACAGCATGTTTGAAGGTGAGAAACCGTTATTCTATTTTTAGTAACGGTGACCTTGACCTTGATCCCACCCACCACTTTGCAATCCCAAGCGATGTCTTGATAAAAGGTATCTATGTAAGAAGTTGAATTACAATAGCTCAATTCGTTTTCGAGTGATTGAGCGGAAACAGTTTTTCTATTTTTTGTAACGGTGACCTTGACAGCTACCCCATCCACCTCCTATATAATCCCAAGCCAGGTCTCGATATAAGGCATAAGAGAGCTGAAGCCAAAAGTTGAGTCCGCCTGAAATTAAAAAATTAACAAAGGGCAATAACTCCAGAATTATGAAGTGCAGAGTAAGGGTTATTGTGCACTGCACTTCTCCACAATGAGATCTATCCACCTATGAATGTTCAAGTTAATAACTCTTATAGTCTAAGAGTTATGCTCCAGGCAAAAACGACGTATAAAAATAAACAAAGGGCAATAACTCCAGAACCATGAAATGCAGAGTAATGGTTCTTGTGCACTGCACTTCTCCTTAATGAGATCTATCCACCCAAGAAGTTTCAAATTAATAGCTGAAATGGTTTTGAAGTTATGAAAGAAAAACATGTAAAATGTGAACGGACGCACGGACGGACGCACGTACAGACGGATAGACAGACAGGGTGATTCCTATAAGCCACCCGCAAAAAATGTGCGGGGCCGTAATAAACAAACAAACCATGTTGCAGACGAACTTTAAAAAAAACTTTCCCAAAAAAATGAAATATTTTACCTTCACAACATTATGTTTATCCAATCAGAATGGCCGTAACGAAAATAAATGGTGCGATGTTAAATTTTACCCTCTATTATGACAGTACTCGTACACAAAACTGCCAGACAGGACTCGCTACTTACAAAATGCATGCGTCCCGCGAACGCACATAAACTGAAACTATGCGTCTACGGAAATATTACTGCCATTATCAATACAAATCAAGACTTTATGGTCAAACACAAACTGTGCAAGTTAGGTCAAGATTGAATAAAACATGTAGTCTTAATCGCGATAATGGTCCGTATTGTTGATGGCATACGGACAACGGACGCTTGACGACGGATGATGCCAAACAGGTCCCCTATACCAACAGCTCACGAAGCACTTCATGCTCAGGTGAACTAATAATGCTTTTCTACAACAACAATTCCCCTTTTGCCGTAAAATTCCCCGTCTCAATTCCCCGTCCCCGGCCCCACTACCTTTCCCCCAAAGGTGAAACAAGAGGACCAAATGACCCTGGGTCGCTCACCTGAGTTTCATTAGTCGAACAATTTTCCCTGTGTTAGATTTTTATATGGATATGGATATACTGCAGGGCCTTCCCCAGGAATTTTTTCAGGCGCCCTGGTATCGAGAGGGTGGGTTAGGGAGGGGTATTGCCTCCTTTATAACGTGGAATTCTTTTTTCCCGGCATGTGTCAAATGACGTTAACTGATGCGTTTTAGCTCTTAAAATTTAGGCAAACAGCTTTTCAGTTTTGGTAAACGTTAAAATGAAATGAAATAAAACAAAAACATCACCGTTAAAACGGTATACCTCGAGCTTTTTAGAAGCATCAGGCGTCGATTTTGTTGCAAAACTGAAAGTAACTTATAATTTTTTCCGGATGTTTATGTCCAGTGCGCATCTCTTTCGCACAGTGACATCATGTTGAAACCAACTATTCTCGTCCTTCTCGAATATTTAGGTTACACTCAATCTACTTACGGAGCCTTTTTTTTTGTTTAATTAATTATGTTCATATTGGCATGCGTTAAGTGTTTTAACACTGTTTTAATCGTTACAACTGTTGAACATAGTACTGATTGGATAATTGGTGAATTGTAAAGATCTTGATTAAAATTATACATTTATATAATACATGCTTTGTTCGTGCAAAAATGGCAGGAAAATTTCCTCGTGTACGTCGTGCTAACGCACGTCAAATGATAGTACAGCACATGGTCCGTACACGCACGTTTTCCATGCGTGGAACGTTACGTCATGGTTGTCAGCAGATATTTCACGCTCTTTTGTAGGAAACACGGGTTTTACAGGGTATGCATGCAAAACAAGACAATTTATTTTACGAAACTACATCAGTAACACTGGATAGGCTTTCTGATTTTCGAGTGTATTTTTATTGTAGTTATTCAATTTAGCAAATAAATTAAGTGTGGGTATTATAAAATACGAAAGGGCGAGGTTTTTTTTTTGACGCGAATAATGAGGTTGCAGTCCGTAAAAATGCAAGTGAGAACCGTTATGAACATGGACTAATAAATACAGGTAAATTAAACAATTTAAATTGCAGACGATTACAGCGTGTTTGTAAACAGAAAACCATAATTCCTCCTATTTAAATAAATGGTTGATCCTACATTATCAACAAATTTTAAACCGACTATACTTGTGTGTAGATACATGCCGATTGCGCCGATTCGTCAATGATAACGTCGTTCCATAGCGAAGATAACCTGAGCGTTTCAATTGGCTTATATCGATTTTACTGGGTAATGAAACCCCGCCTACAGGGGCAGGGCTTCATGGTGATTGATTGCGGCTTAGGAATATATGCAACTTGTTAAAATTTTCGGCGAAGATCTCGCTATGATCATTCACCGAATTGGTTGAGTGGTTGTACATGTTTCTAGAATGCAAAACTGCCTTTTTGATGCAAGAGATTAGTTTTCACAGCAGGTACTGTCGGTCTACTTCAGTCAACATAGCTGATTAATTGATACAAGAGGACCACGATGACCCTAGGTCGCTCACCTGATATCTCTGTATGAAATTCATTAAAATATCTCAATAGGTTTTCAACTTATTGAGCGAAAACTGTTTATCTATTTTTAGTAACAGTGACCTTGACCCCACCCACCACATCACAATATCTCAATGCGTTCTTAAGTTATTAAGCGTAAACCGTTTTTCTACTTTAAATAACAGTGACCTTGACCCCACCAACCCCATACGCAAGCTCAAGTGAGGTCTCGATATAAGATACGTGTATTAAGTTTCATTAAAATATCGCATTGCTTTCTCAAGTTATTGAGCAGAAACCGTTTTGCTATTTTCAGTAACGGTGACCTTGACCCCACCCACCCGATATGCAATCCCAAGCAATGTCTCGATATAAGGTACTTATGTATTAAGTTTCATTAAAATAGCAAAATGCATTCTCAAGATATTTAGGGGAAACCATTTTTGTATTTTTAATTACGGTGACCTTGACCTTGACCCCTCCCACCCCATATGCAATCCCATGCGAGGTGTTGATATAATGTATCTATTCAATAAGGTTAATTAAAATATCTCAATGCGTTCTAAAGTTATTGAGCGGAAACCGTTTTCTATTTTTAGTAAGTGACCTTGACCCCACCCATCCCATATGCAATCCCAATCAAAGTCTCCATATAATGTTTCAACCAAATATGAAACCTCTGGGCCTTGTGGTTTCAGAGAAGAATTTTTTAATCATTTTGCCATTTACGTCTATACAAACCATGTGAGCCCAGGATGTGCCCAGCTTTGACCCAAGGGGCATCATTTGAACAATTTTTATAGAGGACCACTACACAATGTTACATACCAAATATAAAACCTCTAGGCCTTGAACTTTCAGGAGAAATTTTTTAAACTCATTTTGCTATTTACGTCTATGCAAATCATGTGCCCACCGGGGTGTGGCCAGTTTTGACCCCAGGGGCATCACTTGAACAATCTTTGTATAGGACCACTATACCATGTTACATACCAAATATGAAACCTCTGTGCCCTGCGGTTTCAGAGGAAAAGACTTTTAAAGTCATTTTGCTATTCAAGTCTTTATAAACCATGTGACACCAGCCCCCCGCGAGTGTGGCCAGTTTTAACCCCAGGGGCATCATTTGAACAATCTTTGTATAGGACCACTATACAATGTTACATACCTAATATGAAACCACTGGGCCTTGCAGTTTCAGAGGAGAAGAGTTTTAAAGTCATTTTGCTATTCAAGTCTATATAAACCATGTGACCCCCGGGGTGTGGCTAGTTTTCAAACCAGGGGAATCAATTGAACAATCTTTGTAGAGGACTACTATACATTCTTAAATACCAAATATGAAACCTCTGGGCCTTGCGGTTTCAGACGAAAAGATTTTTAAAGTCATTTTGATATTGAAGTCTTTATATAACATGTGACCACTGCGGTATGGCCAGTTTTGACCCCAGGGGCATCATTTGAACAATCTTTGAAGGAGACCACTATACAATGTGACATACCAAATATGAAAAGTCTGGGCCTTGCGGTTTCAGACGAGAAAATTTTAAAAGTCATTTTGCTATTCAAATTTCAAGTCTATATAAACCAAGTAACGCCCGGGGTGTGGCCAGTTTTGACCCCAGGGGCATCATTTGAACAATCTTTGTAGTGGACCACTATACAATCTTTCATACCAAATATGAAACCTCTGGGCCTTGTGGTGTGTATTGCGAGAAAAATGATGTAATACAAATGAAAAATATTTTGTTATTAATTTGTGGTGATGATTATGATGATGATGATAATGATGGTAATAACAAGCAACATCATGATTTAGCGCTTTTTGGAAAATCCTTCTCCTGAAAGTGGCTTCACTTCTCCCTAAAATGTTACCCTAGGCTGAGCCCTGTGCTTATAACAAAAGGGCCAAATACCCAATATGAAACCACTGGGCCTTGTGGTTTCAGAGCAGAAGAATTTTAAAGTCATTTTGCTATTTAAATCTATATCAACTATGTGACCCACGGGGCGTGGCCATTTTTTACCCCAGGCATCATTTGAACAATCTGTGTAGAGGACCACTAAACAATGTTACATACCAAATATGAAACCTCTAGGCCTTGCGGTTTCAGACGAAATGATTTTTAAAGTCATTTTGCTTTTAAAGTCGATATAAACCAAGTGACCCCCGGGGCTTGACCAGTTTTGATCCCGGGGGCATAATTTGAACAATCTTTGTAGAGGACCACTATACGATGTTACATACCAACCTCTAGGCAATGCGGTTTCAGAGGAGAAGAATTTTAAAGTCATTTTGCTATTAAAGTTTATATAAATCATGTGACCCCTGGGGTTTGGTCATTTTTGACCCATGGGGCATAACTTGAACAATCTTTGTAGAGGACCACTATAGGATGTTACATACTAAATACAAAACCTCTGGGCCCTGCGGTTTCAGAGGAGAATTTTTTAAAGATGTTTTGCTCTTTAAGTTTATATAAACCATGTGACCCCCGAGGCGTGGCTGTTTTGACTTCAGGGGCATAATTTAAACAATCTTTGTAGAGGACCACTATAGGATGTTACATACTAAATACAAAACCTCTGGGCCTTGCAGTTTCTGAGGAGATTTTTATAGTCATTTTGCTATTTTAGTATACATAAATCATGCGATTCCCGGGGAATGGCCAGTTTTGACCCCAGGGACATAAATTGAACAATATTTATAGACGACAACTATAGGATGTTACATACCAAATAAGAAATCTCTGGGCCTTGCGATTTTAGAGAAGAAGATTTCTAAAGACATTTTTTTATTTAAGTTTTTATAAACCATGTGACCCCCAGGGCGTGGCCAGTTTTGACCCCAGGGGTATGATTTGAACAATCTTTGTACAAGACCACTATAGGATGTTACATACCAAATATGAAACCTCTGGGCCTAGTGGTTTTAATGAAGAAGATTTTTAAAGTCATTTTGCTATATATTCTATATAAACCATATGACCCACGGGGCATGGCCCGTTTTAACCCCAGGTGAATAATTTTAACAAACTTTGTAATGATTACCAAAGGATGTTGCATACCGATTGTCAGGCGAACTCTGCGGGTGATAAGATACCGGACTTAATTTTATTTGACGAATTTCAGATACAACTCATATTTGACCGTAAAAAGTCTAGGATGCTGAATGTTTAAATTAATAAAATTTACAAAAATACAAAGTCTGATTAACATGCTTTTCAACTGTATTGGCAATCTTGTGTGATTATGTTTTCATATATTTTAGAAAACTTAAACATAACAATGTGTGCGTTTTCGCGAATGTTTACATTGAACAAAGAAGGAAAACAGTGATGTTAAAAACTTTTAAAAAAGACCCAGATAAAATGATCAAAATGTAAATGAAAGTATATCATTTTATTGGGAATAAATTGAAGTTTCCGAATTTATTTACGCAAATCCTAAGAAATCTGAAATGAGCAGTTAAGTAAAAACCACCCTTTATGTTCTCTGTAAGTCAACGAGCGCTTATCGATTTTTCTACCTGAGGAAGTTTCTTCGATGTGCATTTTTTCCTAGATGTAGTTCGACGTTTTAGCTACTAGAAATTTAAGCTGCTGCACTGTAATGAATTCGAATATTATGTCATGAAAAGCATAAACAAATATTATTCAAAGCGCTAAAGGCACTGCAGTTGCTCCATATTTCGTAACCATGGGCACAATGCAGTCTTTTCAAATTTACATATCGAAAGATATTGAGATTCTTTCAATGCGAAAATCTGTTTATGTTTAGAATCAAGACTAAAATTAAATGATTATTATTGCATTCATTTGCGTGTAAGTACTGATATTTAAGTACACGTTGCACATTTATTTTAAATATAAAAAAAGATGTAAGGTCCGATATAACTGATTTATTAAATTGATTCGTCTAAATGATTTATCGCATTTTCAATTTAGTCAAGCGGTATGCATTAAAAATGTGGGACTTGGTATTTTATGTATAATTGCAGAATGTTCACAAATTTGTTTAAATGAATTAGTATTGAATGTGTGTACTTGAACAAATAAATACAATCCCTATTGTAAGTTACATGCATGCATGCATTTCAAAAACAAGTTATCAGCCATCATATTAAAATGTGACGGCCTATTAATTAAAACAGAATTTCTGCAGATGTATTCCTAAAATGCATGCAAATTAACTTGATAATCTGATCTCTATTACTCAAATGCGATAACTCAATGTGTTTAAGATAATTCTGCGTAAATAAAAACGTTTTTCTCTATAAACATCATGGATTAACGTGCGTTATCGTAGTTGCAAATTGAATAAATGTATATCGAAGAATCGTCCTCATTTGATTATGACTCTTCAGTCTTTTCTCCATTTCATGCGGTCACATTGAATTTCGTGATCGCATCATAAAAATAAATACACTGACAGTATATCATAGACAATCAGGAGAGGGATGAAATATGCCACAGTAGTTATTGACAATTAGGAAAGGTATGTATGTCACAGTGCTTATATAATACGAGGGGCGTCCCAATACACCATGACAAGTTCATTAAGAAAAGATAATGAATTGCTACAAATACAATTTTCAAATATGTTTTTCATACACATCATCTACACACATGTACAAACTATCATTACAAAATGGTAACAAAAATACCATACCAGCCTTAAACAATCATAAAATAATAAAATCTCCACAAATTTTCAAAGATTTAATTAGCATGCCTTTTTTTTAGAATTTTATAATAAACCTACAAATTATTTTATGTCAAAACTATACATGTCAAACAAAAACATCCATTACTCGCTTTATATATCTGTGTAATCTTAAACGAGGCATTGAACAATATGCAGTTTGTAAAAACTCTTGATCTAAAAATCGCAGTGCGTAATTTTGCTCTCTTAATTATATGCCGTTTCGAATTGTACCTTATGTACATTTCGATAAAATATGAGGCCATTGTAGAACAGTACGAGTACTACATATACAAGGACTTTGACAACGTGTTAAAGCGTCATCTTTTATTGATGTGTCTCATGAAAAAAGAATGCAAATATTTAGTTTGGCAACAATACTGATGAGACAAGTTCTTTTTCCTATTTTTAATATCGTGATATTTTCTGCTATATCACTATAACCAACACACATTCGCCGACTACACATTTATAGAGAATTAAAACACAGCGTAGAAAGACTCTTAGTGACAAAAGAAACAAAAACATGTGATTTTTGATTGCATATTTGCTAAGAAGGAAACATTTGTTGTAATGATGTTTAATTTCCAGCCTTTAAACTTGAAAATATGGCTTTTTATATAATAGTATACGACACCATAATACAAATTAATTTGTAAGTAACGAACACATATTTTTCAAGCTTAATTATTATATAATACAAACAAAATCGTTTTATGCTAGTTAACAAGTCAATATGCAACGAGCCATGCAGAATAAACGATGAAGCGTGGTATTTATGAGCACTGATTGTTAGTGATTCGAAGTCAAAAGTGGATCATACGATCAGTGCTCTCGATTTATTAATACTACAGCTTAAAACTAGTACATTGCATTAATTTGTTGTCAAAATATTCAGAAAAAGAATCGGTAACAAGAAATAACTCTTTCACAACGGGTCAAAAATAACCAATGTAGCGCATAAATTTAGTGGTCTTATTCCAGGACATCAAGGTGAATATTTCGGCTATATTCAAGTAAATAGCGAAAATAGGAGTGTCGTTATTTGACGTAACATTTTTAATAAATAGACTTATTTTTAGAAATTGTTATTGTAATAAATCATATGATGTACATATTATAATGAACATGGCATACATATTCTTTAAAAAATAAAAGGTAAGAAAACATTCGTGATTTTTTGCTGGTGTGAAGAAGGGCCTTTTCAAGTTTCGATTTATTGACTCGTAGCTTGCGAAAAAAGAAGTAGTTTTCCGCGATGCCTGTTTTGGAAATAACCGTTTCAAAAGACCTTTGGCTTCCGCCAACAGTCTAAAAACGATCGTTATTAGTTAAATTACTGGGCACACGCTAAGGGTGAAAAAGAGATAGAGGACTTCTTAATCTGTCGAAGAGAAAAAAAATTGGACAAAATTTATAATTAACCTTAAACAAGACCAATATGATGAATATTAGAAACCTCAATATTAAAATTACACACATGCACAGTTTGTATATAAACTTTAAACCGTATTATTTTGCAAAAATAACGTGTGATTATATTGTTTAATGTTTATAATATCGTCATGTAGGCGTTGCCTTGAAATTTTACCTACATCGAAGAAGCAAAAACAGTTATGTTATCGATCTTAAAAAGGCAATTATCCTGCAATCGAAATTTAAATATTATCACTTTTATCCGGAAGACTAACGTTTCCGAATGTATGTGCAAACATTTTGAGAAATAATGCATACTTTGTGATAAGAAGTTAAGTACAAAACGCTACATATGTTCCGTATAGGCTATCAACCTCCGCGCAGAGATTTTACTGGTCCTAAGCATAGCTCAGTAACTCAAATAACTGTAAACCGCTAGGAAAGGTAACCGCTGCGAGGAGTTTGAAAGGCTACGGAACGCTTATATCGATTTTCTACCAGACGAAGTTTTTTATCGATATAATTACTGATGTGTAGCAGACAGCTACTAGTATTTATAGGTTCAGAATCTAATCGACTATCTGTGCTGCGTTAATTACATATTCCATATTGTTCGTTGTGATTCATGGTCAAATGAAAAGTTAAACATGCGAGATTAATAGGTTAGGATTAGTATGTCCATGATTATACTCGGCTCGTGACTCAATTAAATCATTCATAAATGACTTCGAACGCTGCATTGTGTATTACTTTCTTCCGCGATTTAACTCAAATTTGAACATACACTAAAAGCTGTAAATTACTCCACTATTTTAGAGTTATGTTCTTATCACAGTCCTTATCAAAATGATGAATATTTGGCAAGCGTTAAGGATATTCAAAATGGCACTTCTTTCTTTCGCATAGATGAATCTCACTGACTAAATGCTGTAAGATCATTGCGATTGAGACCATCGGTCTTCAAAATGTGGTAAATAGTGTTGTTCTGAGAACAGCTAAAACACTACATCAAATGGGGCTCGAACCAGCCAACGTCGACTCGATTAAAATATGTCGTTTAAACTCGGCCATACAATTAACCTAGACGAACGTGTAATGTGTACCCCTTGTAAGTAAGAAATTTGTAAGACACTTGTTTTAAAAAGTTCTTGGTAAACTAATATTTGTAGTTTTTTTGCTATTCAATACTTTCGTGTTGCGAACGCTTTATATTTTACCTATTTCAGTTGATGTTTATTTATTATTTCATGTTGTATTTCCATAACGGAAATATTCGCTTCCGCGAATATGATGATATCGATTTTATCAGGGGCAACACTTGTGAAAACGGTAAATTTGCTAGACTGTTAAAAGCCCATTTAAAGGGCCATGTCGCGGGTAGGTCAATAAAGGCATTTGATAAATTAAATTTCATTAACAGATAATTAATATCAAATCTGTGTCAAAAACGATACTTTGTTTCTATCATGCAACTGTTGACAAATACATTTAACTTTATTATATAACCGTCGTCATCGATTATACTTTCGCAGGTGCGGTGAAATTAGTACTACTTACTTAGTAGTATTAAAATTGATATTATGAATAAAATATACGTGATGTACCGTTACGCGAATTAGCTACACTGATAAATGTTGTGTACCGTAGGGAAGTTTTTAAATATTGAAGTGCGCGACTTTGTAAGCGTGATTTCGAATCCTACTAGGACCGTGTAGCAAAAATATTGTTTTAGTTTGTTTTATTTTTTCTTAATGATTCGAACAATACATATATCTTCTTGAAATAAATGTTCGATAAAAAAGGAAATTATAATGGTCTTGTGTTAATACGTGTCTATATTTATGTAAAATACCGTTTAAAGAAATTATTCTCGTATCGAAAAATACGGATGTGTAGAATATTTAGTTATGTTTAGAGTGTTTACAGCAATGGTTTTGTGGATTATACACGGACTTCTCGTGCAATTATATATGAGCCGTCAATATCCGTGCAGAGATTTAACAGGGGCTGAGCATAGCTCATTATATTCCGTCTGGCATGAAGTTCACGAGACCATAGTCGGATCAAATGGCGAGAATTAACATCGTGGAATCCGAAGAAAAGCACGTAGACAACGCAAAATCCTTGCGTTGTTATAATTACTGTTTATCTGTCTCTTTTTGATTTTCATGTTAACTTGTAATATATATAGTCGACTGCGCGAATGCATATTTAGATAATTGGATAGTTGCCTGTGGTCACAACGTGTCACGCTCCATTGATTAACGGAATATGAGTTATAGACTGGGTGGGCCGCATTTTGTATCACTAAAATCGTTGGAGAGTGAAAACTCGCCTTATACAATAAGGGTGCCATCAATTGGAACCTTGGTCTTTTTTTTAGATCAAATTAGTTTCTGCATCATTTCAGCCATATGGAATAAATAAAAATGAGGCGCAAACTAATTAATCTAAAAAGACCAAGGTCCCAATCTATCTATATATATATTCCCTGAAAACTTCCGAATCTGAACGTTTTTAACTCGTGGTGGCAGTGGTTACTGAAGAGTACCACTCGGGAAGTAACCACTGCGGAGAGTTTGATGAGCGGTGTTTAGGGCATTTATCTGTATTCGAGGTCTGTGTTTGATAAAGAAAAAGAAATCATTCAAGCCCGCAAATCCATAATTATTTATTTCAGATGACGCCACAGCTCATTTTGCTGTAGATTGCAATGATTATATATTATGAGATTTAAATATTTAAATCGTACTGTATTTTCAGTTAAGTTCTCCTTTCGAGGGTTTACACAGCGACTAGATGTTTGAACTGTCGCTACCCTATCGGCGCACATTGCTTTTTATGACATTTTAAATATAAGCAATGTTTTGAAACTCCCTGTATCATGCCGTACTTGTACGATCGGGCAACAAACATAAAAGCAACCAAATATAAAAATTACAAAGTGATATTGATGGTGTATTGATATTTATGCAAGTACTTCTCGTCACTAACGAAGTTTTGTTTCAGTAATCCAAGATAGAGAAACATTTAAGACAAAGTTTGAAAAAAGCGTTGCATGAGAATAAACATACATCGTTTAACACTAAGTAGTCAATTCACAAGTAATCGCTTACTAGCACGTGATATACCTTTTTTATATATATAAAACTTAGGTTATAATGGAAATATATTATCTGACTCAAGTTGTCATGTCATACCATATTTTATTGAGTTCACGAATTGTGTCAGTAAGTGAGCCTTTGGCGAGCTTACTAACGAGTTTCATGGACGACTTAAATGAAATATGGTATGAAATGACAACGAGTGTCAGATCATTTTTATCACTTGCTTTTAAACGAAAAACAAACGTCTAATTTTACCAAAACATGCTGATAAATTCTAAAAAATGTGTACTGACGTGACGTCATTTCATGTTGACGACGTCATTTCACCAAAATAACGTCATGCAATTGGTCAGTCAAATAACACAAAGACAATGAAAAAATGTAACATTACACATATGTAATATAGAAATATTTGTAATGCTTGTATAACACGGAAAACAATGTATGAGTCAAATTGCGATTATACCAATGGTCACCAGACAGCCACAATTATTGGTGAAATCGCATTTTCTGCAAAATCGCATGTTTCCCTAAATAATACGAAACTTAATTCCATACATTGTAGTTTGAATAGTGGTGTATAATAAGACCCCCATTTGTAAAAATATAAATACTACAAGTGCATGTTTATGATATCATAGTAAATAAAAAACAGGTTGCATTGTAATATATATAAATTGTATTAACACACAAATAACAATGATTACTAATACAGGACCATCTACAAACCATATACGGTTACTGTTATTCTTACACTGTACATGTATTAATTCTCATTCTGTCCCATTTTAAAATAGTGAAACTGCCAGGCCTGGTTCGCCACATTTCTATAGTTCAGATGTTGCGATCAGTTCTCTGTTGGAAGATTATTCTCTCTACTTTCAAAAAAAATAAAAAATAATAAAAAAATGTTACTTCTAAAAAAAATCAACTCACTCGACTGTAGTCACAGGTAGAATGCATTCACGATTTCGACAACGAATATATACTGTCTAGTCATAGATTGCAGGAACATTCAAAATTTCACGTAATTCGATGTCACGAAACATCAAAATGTCCAGGGGATTATTAAATGAGAACACGTGTTTGGAGAAGTTACAGCAGAATGTATCAACAAACGCTTACATAAATAGATCCGTGTACATTCTGAAGTATGCTACTATTAACGCTCACATAAATATTTATATCAATACTATTTAAAGAATCATTACCTTGTGTTATTTGATAGTCCAAATAGCGTTGGTTTAAACACGGTTTGGGTCGCATTTTCCAGGAAAAAAATTGACGATGCATCAAACACGAACTGTTAACAAATGCAATTTAGTAAATGGGTTTTCTTTGCCAGAATTTTGCGTTCTGATTATATTTAAAATGGCTTTCTGCAATAGCAGTCGCATACATTTGAATATGCTATTTTTTATTTTATTTATTTAACTATTGTATAAATAGAGATAATATTCGATTAGAGTTGAATACAAATCAAGTTTAAAACGCTTCGCTTAGAATGCATTGGCGAATGGAGAGTGGAGCTGGAACGCAATCAGTCGATACTGTGCTAAATCTTGTAATATGAATATTAAGACACTTTGACAGGTGATTATGTAGTTGCCTTACACAACATCATGTTGTTGCAGTTAATTCGTATTTTCATTAATATGTGACGTTACTATGAGCAACATATGACAAGAACTCATACATTTGAGTATTTTATTCTTATATTCATAAAAATGACCAAAATTAGCATTGTTGTTATTGGACACAACAGTGAACACGACTGACATTGAGTGCAATAGTGTGTCAAAAAAGGTAGCCGTGTTATCTACATGACAGTTGTGTAAAGCCCACATCTTGAATACACCACTCTACTACGGGATGTTATCTAACCGATTTCATATGACAAGTGGGATAAATAGGGAATAGTATGTGAGTGTTGCATAAAGATCAATTTTACCGTGCGAGGCTGATAAAACATGGAAGAGCAAGGCAATACTTTTTAAATAACAAATCTGTGGCACTTGAGTTAGATCTACTGTCACACGTGATCATCTTTCGATCTATAAATAGCGATCAGATAAACATGGTCTAAAATATCAATAGTATATAGATTAAGTTTATACAAAGGGTTGTTATTCTATTGATTTACTTGTAGTAGTAGGATAACTATACATTATCTGATATCAGGCGTGTTGCACAACATTTCCAGAAAACACTCAAAACAACTAATGGTACATAAAAATGTCAACCTCCCATTCATTCTGAATCACTGAAAATATCACGACATTGTAATAAATAGTAATATTGTTTTGATAATATAGGCATACCGATCCATTTCAAAAATTGTGCTAATGTTACTCCCAGATTATAACAAAGCTCATCCAGAATCTTATAAAAGTATCGATGGCCGTTACGGCCTAGTTATTTATGGAACAGTCAATATATGATACCTAATAGGATTTTAAGCCACAAACCGATAGTATGCAACAGTCACTGCACTGCTAATAGTTTAATTTCAACCAAACATTTTGCAGCTATTTGTGTTGGACGTGTTGCTTGACAAACGCAAATTCGACTGTAAACGGATTAGAGAAACTCTTCAAATGTCTAAATCGCTTAAACTGACCTTGTAAGTATATGGCTTTATCAACTTTAGTTATATATCAGTGATATGTTGATAGTTGTTGAATAAAAGTGTCACATCTCGTTGATAATTATTTGTCAAAACAAAACTAATGAAATACCTGTTTCGCGCATTATCCATGTTAAAATAATCAACACTTGAACACACAGACACGGCATTGTAACTAACACGTTTATGTCCCATTGATTGCGGAAGTTTTAAACACGGTTACCGGTATTAATATTTACACACTCAGCAAGTATGGGCCCGATACGCTAGACTTGTACGTTGTACAAATAGAGTTTTAAAACAGATAACAATATAGGAGTAATGAAACACGCCGGTGCACGATATTTTCAAAAATATTAATAAGTCCGAATATCTTGCATATTCACATGAAATGAGTATGCGATTCTATTTTATTTATGGCGTTTTTAGTAAGATTAATATCACAAGAAGCATTCATTCAATTTGAGATCAATGATGGAGGGAAAACTATATTATTTCTAACCGTTTGTATAGTTGCGCTAGCAAATAATTTTACATCTTTATGGTCGCGTGTTTGTTACTCGTTGACGTGCAAAAGCTGAGATGAACAACTCACATATTTGTGTTTATCTACGGTAAGCTATATCTACACGGTTAACGTAACAAATAACGTTTAGAGCTATATCTGCGCGAGTTGTCCATGAGTTTTATTTAAAGTAGTTACACTTTCGTTTCGTGTAAGGCTTAGCTACTTTTGGCGTTCAGCTAAACAATAGTATTCATGTAAAGAAGCATATCACATGAAATAAGAAATCACTTGGAGAGCGTAGACCTCCGTCTATAATCGCTGCCGAAAGTTTACTACACATGTCCTAGTCAGGCAACATGTTTATAGCAATCGATTGGTTAAACCAGGCATTTTATGCTTGATACAAAGTCCGTATGTGTGTGTCTATTCCGTGTGCTATAGCCACGATTACCTATCATATTACAGGTACACATGTCAGCCATTTAAAGCGGTATTAAGAGGTTTTCGGGTATGTTTGTGAAATGACACAAGGATTTATACATAGAACCCAACAATTTAACTAGGTATTGAATATGGTTCTCTACTTATATACAGTGGACTCCCGATGGTTAGAAGTCGCAGGGACCGGCAAGGAAACTTTGAGCCATCGACATATCGAGCTGAACAGAGTAGTTATGCATGTTCGGGTAGTAATCCGACTGCCTTATTTTCAAATCTCCAACTGAAGATTTTTCAGACATCTACAATAGTTATTAACAGACATCAATAATGTATTTATGTATTTGTGCAATGTTATTAGTTTTAGGTTGTTAATGCTGTGAAATAAGTTAATGCGTGATCTCAACACTTTACACTAATCGATTGAATCTAACCTACAAGTATTAACGAATCGATGCGACCGAAGCGTTTTCTAGCACAACAACAAAAAAACAATAAACTGTGTGAAAACGGTAACTGGGGCCGTGACAAATATTTCGAGCCATCCGAAAATTCGACCCTCGGGAATTCGAGCCAAACGAAAGAAACGGATATGAATATAAAGCAATAACATATCTGTCCCTCGAAGAAACTCTGAGCCATTATGTAATTCGAGGCAAGCAAGTTCTAGCCAACGGGAGTCGACTCTATGTTATCCGCATTGTATGTATTTATCCCTCCTGCAAGAACGCATTTAAATGGACATTTGGCCAAGGTCAGTCAATGCCATAATGACTGTGGAGAACGACTCTTAGAAGGAAATATGGATAAATACATACATGGGATCTTTGATTCATGTGTATGACAAAAAGATAGAGAAGTGAAAACTTCTGCAAATTCCGTCGAATATTTTGTGGAAGTCCTTGATGTACAAAACTTGAACCAGCTTCAATGTACTAGTTGCAATCATTCAGAGAGTCACACTTTTAAATATTGGTCTTGCTCCATGATATGCGTATACACCGAAACCATTCGTTTTTTTGCTGTTGTAGAATTAACAATAAATAATGACGATGAAGCTTGAAAGCGCCATTGCAATGTCTTTAAAAACTTGAACTTATGTTATAATACCCGTCCTATTAACGAGATGGATATTGTTGATAATGTATGAAAATTATGACGTTCAGAAGAGATGTAAACATAAAGCATGGTTGTTGACTATACTTGTGATATAAGACGAAGACGGAGCAATGGTTTCTCACAGTGAACAATATGTACTGTGTTTGACGGACAGATTAACACACACACACACACACACACACACACACACACACACACACACATACTTGCATACGGTGCAGAGTGAGGACACAAGTCGTAGGACCTCCAAATGGGTACACCACATTCCCGTGAAGTAATTTCGACGAAAATTGGTGAGAGCGCGTCTTTTGATACAAACAATATGAATTGATACTTATTTTTTAATTTTTTTGTTTATTAAAGAGTTGGACATTTGATATGACATTGAGGACTTTGGACACACCGACTCGCACTGAGGACCCAAGCAGACTGAGGACTAAGGACAGTGGGGACGCCACACACACGCACATTGAGGACTCCACCCACTTGAACACACTGACTCGCACTGAGGACTAAGGACAGTGGGGACGCCACACACACGCACATTGAGGACTCCACCCACTTGGACACACCGACTCACACTGAGGACTAAGGACAGTGGGGACGCCACACACACGCACATTGAGGACCCCCACCCAATGACAGTTTAGAACAATACGCACCTTTAATTAAGAATATATTACATTTTATGATATTCATTTTAAAATATAGAATCTGAAATTTTTAGATTACGTATAATGTATTAGAATGCTCCATTTATGTACATGCTTAAAAAGCTATGATGGTAACCATGTGCGACATATTCTACCTGCACGTTTTTAAACAGAAGCGTATTGAAACTGAAAAAAACTAAGATTATAAAAATAAAATGTATAATTTATAAGGTTTGATCACCTTATTTTGTTTTCGTCCCGAATATACATTGTTGTTGGGTAATTTTATTTTATTCAAAGCACTCGGGACAATCCATGCACACCCAGCGTCTTCGTCCTCTCTTTGCCGTAGTTAACCGTAGCTTTCAAACGTTATGTTGATGCGGTGTCGAGCGTTGCGGCTGATTTCTGAGAGTTAGGCCAGAGTTTTTAATAAGTTGTTTAACGGAAGCGCCGAATCAAATTTGCCGAAAAGTGAAATAAAAATAAAAAGGGATTTTATATTTTATTTTTATGTTCTGCGCCGCTCTTTACAAAAGTACCGACCTGAAAAAAAGTACATAATACCTTAAGTTAACTTCCCGTTAAAACGTTGAATGTTGTGGTCAATGATGCGGTCTATTTAAGGCAGGTGTGGTGCATGCTATGGTCGATTTCAGGCAGGTGGGCCGAACATTGAGGCCGATTTCAAACAAGTGAGATAGAGCTTTACGGCAGATTTCAGACAGGTGGGATCGAACGTTGCGGAAGATTTCAGGCAGCTGGAATCCAGTGTTGTTGTCGATTTCATTCAGGTGGGATCGAGCGTTGCAACTGATTTCAGACATGTAAGATCGAGCGTTTCGGCAGTTTTCAGGCAGGTGGGATCGAGCGTTGCGGCCTATTTCATGGAAGTGGGATAAGCGTTGTGGCCGATTTCAGATAAGTGGAATCGAACTTTGCGGCCCATTTCAAAAAGGTGGGATCGAGCGTTGCTGTCGATTTCAGGCAGGTGGAATCGAGCGGCGCGGCATATTTCAGACAGGTGGTATCGAGCGCTCTTTTGCGGCCGATATCAGGCAGGTGGGCTCGAGATGGCGATAGCAAATTGTTGGACTACCATGCGATTCACTGATTATATCATTCTTTGTGGAATTTATATTGCGACAGAGACCAATGTGTTTTTTAATACATATTTATAGGTTTGTTTTAATATATAGATTAAAAAAAACAAAAAACAAAAAACAATTAAGCGAATTAATATCTTTTACAAGACGCGGAACGTGGCATGGCTAATAATAGACGCTTGAAACGCATACGTAAATAACGTTATTTGATCTTTGGTCTGCTAAGAATAGAATGGAACAGAACAGCTTATTATATTTTCAAGTGCGTGCACACCGTCTTCATCACATAATATAATACAACAAACATAACATAGCGTAGTGCTGGAGAAATATACATACTTTCCAATCGTATACATGCTCGAAAAAAAAGTAATTAAAGGATGAACATCGTTTTAATAATTAACGCAATTTGGTACATTTTTAACTTTTAAAGCTGATAAGGCTCCGAAGATTAAAGGCATCTGTTTTATTAGTTGAGGTCAAGAGCGGTGTAAATGTAAAGACAGAAGGCTCTACATAGAAAACTATTAAATATATAAATATACTCCGGATAATAGTATAGCAATTGCAAATAATGACAAAATGATATACGTCAACAGTTTAGTTACAAAGTCTACATTATCCGTTTCTTGGAATTCAGTTATATCCGAGTTGAAGTCCCTTTATCAAATATGAGTCTACACATAAAAAAATGAACAATGAGATTTGGTTAAACTTAGAAATAAAGGTTCGTCATTATGTGATGATTTTCCATTTACAGACACAACGTTGAGCTATTTTCTATTTTCTCTAAAAAAGCGTCTATAATTCGCAAATCCACGAACAGTTAGCAGCTTTCTAATGTCTGATGCCCGATTAAACTGTCCGACAGCAAAAGAAAGCGAAGTACGGAAGTAAGGTTTGAAAAAAAAATAGCTTTAGCTTACTCATTAATATACTTTTCGTCGTTAGTACTTTGTGTAACTGCACATGCGAGTAAATGTCTATAACATGATTATGTCGGATCGGAATCGGTTTGTGTATACAACTTACGTAACATTCGTGTCTTGTACACTTAGTCGCACCATTTAAATCTCTGTTGCTCCATTAGCATTGATTTTTAAAACATTTGAATGAATTTTGTGCTATAAGCAGACTGTTAACTTCTAGATCGAGTAGAAGTCCGGAATAAATAAATTCATACATAATAGTATAAACATTAAAATCATATTATATTTATGTTATTCATTAGAAATCTTGTTAATTTATATTCATGATATTTGCCTTGTTATTGGGCTGAAGACTGCTGCATTAGTCTGAAGTCGTAGGATGTCTAAAGTCCAACAACAAGTCAAATATGAATTCAACATATTAATGAGAATTTTATTATTTGACTTTATAATAGTATTCATCATATTTCAGTTTAAACAGCATCAAAAACAATTATTTCGATTTATATTAACTTTTGTTCGTCAGCTTTCAGTTTCAAAATTCCATGCAAGCTCTAGCCTATGGTCAATACATTTTCTGAAAGTGGAAAACGACAACAATATGTCAAATAAAATAAATAACAATGAAACGTATCAATCCCTGAGTCAAACTTTCACTTTCAGTTTAAAACCCGCGCTCCTTAGTTTTTAGCTGAATCCTTTCTTTTCATTGTGAAGATGGTCTCGATGAGTTGACAGAGCAAACGCTCCGCTAACTCGTCGATTATATTTCCTTTCTTGTGTGCATCTAATCCAAATATTTAAGAATAATTTAATTAATAAATATATAAATATTTTTTTAGAATAGATCTAATTTTATGAAATTCATAAACATAAGGGCCTTCTATTGATAGAGGTATGACCACAGGAATTGGGCGCGGGGCCAAGTCACTATCCCCCTATCCCCCCACCACTACTACACCCCCCCCCCCTTGTGAAAAAAAATGTAATAAATTGTGAGTTGTGAGATTTACTGGCAAGTTTCACTTTGTATTAGGCAAGCCCACTAACGAGATTCTCGTCTAATATTACTTACCAAGCCTCAAAACAAAAGCATGCCGTTGTTTAAAAATCTTATGGAGTTTGCATGGGCAACACGAGGCTATAGTTCGGGAACCCTGCGACCGCCGCTGGTCTGCCGCACGTCTGGAGAAACTTATGAAATAATGCGATTGATGTCCATCTAACGTATATTGATTTACTTGTGTTGAAACAACAAAACACCAATTACACATATAATGACATAATCGACGCAAGTGTTTCGCAAACTGTGTCATTTAAAGTCTTTTGCACCGATACTTTTTGTGCGCAGCATGACAATATGACACGTGACATACGAAACACCGTGCGTGCTTCCGCCATGTTACTACGACGCTACAAACGTTGGACGTCAGAATGTTGACGCACGATGAGGGGCTGACGCACTGCCGCCCAATAAACTACCGTAGTTGCCTGCTTTCCGACCGACGAGTCAAACCTCTCTGTCCGTGTGTTTCCGTATCCGATAAATAGTGTGCTTTTCCATTCCTACATCTGCCTCATACGTTAAAACCGTATGGGTAAACAAAACGAGCAGCGTGCATTTTTTCCTCTCTCAGACGCACACGATGAAATACCCAATTATATATTAACTATTTTGATTAAAAGATACTTATATGGGTATGACCAACACAATTATTGTGTGTTTTAAAAGAAAGAAGGTGAATGACATTACAGTACAGTGTTCCCATTTTTAATATTCTACTTCTTGAAACAGCATTTAAAACTGATAAAAAAAAAATGAAACTATAAAATTACAAGTGCTAATAACGCTGGAATACCTAAAAACGTGTCACCGAGGATAAAGGCATGGAATAGTGCATGCGTTTACTGAAGCGTAGACGAAACAGGTAGAAGGCTTATGCAATGTACTGACACAAAGATGGCAGTTTATGACTAATAAAAATGCACGAATGCCGTAATGACACGAAATGCATTCGGCTTTAAGTAAGCAAGCTCATCATGCGATATGGATATATGTTTGTTTTGTCAAAGATTTAAATCAGAAATAAAAGACTTTTTGGTTACAAATTATTATATATTATTATATAATATATAAGCTTCGGGGTCAGCAAGTGCCCGCAATGGAATGTCGGATATATGCCATCTCGTCAAATTTTAGTCAGACGGACATATCCCCTCCAGTGCGTATGCCCACCCGGACATATGCCGCTAATTTAACAACGCGGACTTTGTCCGTCCAAAATGGAATGTTGGACATATCCCCGCACGAAAATATGTCCTCCCTCTGTGCCCCCGTTAAATCCTGGCATACCTCAGCTAGAAACAACGTTTTTGCATTTCATAATGCATACTTAATGCATTAAGAGAGTCATTAATAACATATGCTTTAACATGCAATTTATTTTAATTTCTCTGGTAATGGTATTATGTTTTAGTCTGAAATATGTGTATATAATATAAATTTAATAACAAACAGCATTAGCTCATCGAGTTAAGAAATATTACTAAATTGTTTTGCTGAATGAAATAATATGTAATTAGTTCAGTTGATTATTATATAATTATATAAATTAGAAATGCATATTAGATACTTTTTATATTTTATATCGTCATGAAATAAAGATTCTTGTATCTTCGAACTTGTATGTTTCGTACACATGGTTCAATGCTCAAGCGTTCCATTGGTTCACATGTACCAGAAATATTGGTTATTGTAATTTATCAGTAGTTTACAGTACTGGTTCTTGTACAGACAATGCCCGATAAGCAGGCGATTACTGTATTACTAGGTCGGCGCTTTTCCGGACGCATGCCGTCTACATGGTATTGGTGTCGATCGCTGTTGAAATAGTGAATGTTTTTAAACTTGAATTATTAATTACCAATCCAAGACAATGCCTTTCGTCTACGGTGCTCGGTCGATGTGATTCCGATCGTTTTGTCTTCTGAATTCAACGTTAAAAGATGCGATTTATATGAATCGCAATTGTACGGAAATACGTGTGAAAAGTAAACGACCATACTAATTGCCGACTGGTCAATTTTATCACACTTATTTGACGGGCAGCAACCCTCCGTTGTTTCTTATAATACAGCTGTGAACGTGGATGTTACGACAGTGCTGCAAACATTTTTAAAGGGCCAAATGCATTAGGTGAATTCATTATTTATAGACATTAAAACGTGTAATTTCCTTGAAACAAATGCCCCAAAGATTATTATATTCATTTTCACCGCAACACTATTTATTTGAGCAAGAAACAACGTCTTTGAATTTTGTGATGCATTTTTAATGCATTCGATTAAGCCATTCCGGTGCGCACATGAACTTCAATAAGCGACCTATATAGCAGTCAATTGTTATTGCTTCCGGCAACGTCATAGGTTGACAGTCATACAGACTCACGCGTGTGCACGTGGAGGTTACACGTTCAATGAATAGTAACTTTAAGCGTTGTATAGGTTGCTGTGGTAACAAATAAACAACGTGATAAGTATGTGTAAGCGAATTTCGAATGCCCTTACCTGTTTTCCATTACAAATGTAATTAATGGATTTCCCTGCAATTGTGTCTACTATGATGTGTACTCGGATCTATCTGTGAACATGTGGTAATTGTGTAAGAACAAACCCAAGAATAATGCTTACAGCAGTTTCATTTCTTGCCTAATTTTTCTTGGCTGTAACAAAAAAGTAAACATGCGCGACGATTTATGAATTCGGGTTGTGACCTTCGCTGTGACTGTCAACTCCAGCCCCACCCCACATCCGCCATCCAGGTCACGTAAAATCTTTGTTTATAGACCTTTCTTTCATTCGTGCAAACCACTTTATAAAAAACCTTTCGTACACATTTGTTAGCAGAAAAAAATAATCTAAACTATCTACGTAGTATGCATTAGTACAAAAGAACAAATGCCAATATGTCGGGCGGTCTTCTTATTGTCGGACGGCGGCGGGTTACCAACTTTCCAATCACCAGATCCATTGATCAATACACTTAAGTTGCAGTCATTTACAATCATTTGCTGCGACCGTCCTATGCAAATATCTTGCGCTCACCTAAACTGTTCGGAGAACGTTTTAGCTGGTCTGTGTTCAGACGGCGATCAATAACCGTCTGGTCGCATACAATATGCAAGATGTCGACAATAAATTTGTGAATTGTTTGTCGGCTAATAGTTGAAGACCGACTTACCTAGTTTTCAAAACATCTTTAATGAAGGGGGAAGGGGGACCGCTAATATTTTTATTGTCTATAGTTTACATGTGTCAAAATGATTTAGTTTTTCCCCTAATGCTGTCTCAACACATTTTTGTTTTTCCAATGACTTTATTTATTCAATTGATAACGTTCATTGACAATTCTTCAAATGTGTTGTACTATAATCCCTTAAATACGATTCGCATTTTAACATGCTATTACCAAACACTGACGCGTTGAAGAAGGCGAATAAGCAGGAACTATGTGAGAACATGTGAGAAGTGTGCGAATAAGGGAAGGACGTTGTGTGAACAAGTTAGGATAGTGTGTGAACAAGTGAGGAAAGTATGTGATTAAGGCACAGAGTGAAAACCCGAAGGGAAAGTGTGAACAAGGGGAACAGAGTGCGCAATGTAAGACAGTCGATTATTCATGTTCGTTGCTGTTCAATAGTTCCGGTTAGGTACATAACTTGAGAAAGACATTGAAAATGTTATTTCTTCTTTGTGTGCTTTGGTTTTAGTCAGAAGACTATTGTGAACGTTGGTTGATAATAGTTTGATAAAATTTAAACCAGTCGTCGATAATAATACCGCGTATGAATCAGCCACACTATTTATTTCATTTAGTGTTATAAAATATATATAATGATGTATAATTAATGCGACATAATCATAAGACATAATTTTTGTCATCACATTTGAAGAACTTTAAGGTGTACACTGACAGCGACGCTATAAATTGTACATGTCAATCAGCTGATCATAAAATAAAATTAAAAGCAAAACAATTGTATTTAATTCAGATTTAATTGTCTATAGTCCATGCATATATACATACACTGCATGAAACGAAAGAAACAATACATTCTCTTCATCATACAATTTTAGCATGAAAACCAATACTAAATTTTCTGTAGTTTTATTCGATTTTACAAACATTTGCTTTTGGACTTATATGGAACTATTTTTGAATTCAAACACAGATCTCTTTCGCCAGCATAATTTCTGAAACAAGAATTAACATATGATACATGCATATTTAGTTCTATTTGAGTAAAAGTTACCTTGACCCAACTGGCCAAAATTACAAGCTAGGTTAACATGTAAGCTAACTACACACACAATTTAAGTGCAGTTTCAATATTCAACAACACATTATTGTGTGGAAACTTTTTTACTAATGTTAGTATGGAACATTGACGATGACACAACTGGCCTCAAATGCAATCTCAAGTTGAGTAATAAATACACAAATAATTCCAACACAATGCCTCTATCCTACCTCAAGATATTGAGTGGGAACAGTTTTTCTGTTTTCATTTAGTGACCTGGACCTTCAACTGACTTGCCCCAAATTTCCCAAGCTAAGTCGCCATGAAGTTTCATCAAGATTTGTCCATACAAACCTAAGTTAATGACCGGATCCCCCCCCCCCCCCACCTACCAACCATCACTAATCTAAGAGCCAGGATTTGCAATTTTCTTTAAAACCAGGTAAAATATCGTTTTGTGTTTCTCAAAACTTTTATAACTATCAAGTTGGTTATTTCACAACGGGGCCAAATTCTACATGTGTAGATAAACATTGCTTGTTTAATTTCATAAGGGCAATCCTGCCATATTTTACCCGTATGTTAACTTATGTTATTCACCGGAAACCACTTGTTTGACAACGCCTGCCCGCCCGCCATACCTCAATCTAATAACCAGGATTCGTTGAAAACCTGGTTAAAAATACTGTCATTTATACATGGTACACACAATTATTTACAAAATACCATCATTTATAAATGCACAATATTACTAATACTACGGCCTTATCAGCATACAAACCAGCAATTTTATTAGTGACTGAAACTTTAGATCTGGTTTATGCATCATGTGACATGCTGTTAATATATTTTACAATTGCTGAATGACAGTTCATAGCCATGTTACAAGAGGAACTGTAAAATGACAAATCAGAAAAGAATTGTACCTAAACAAACACACAAATGAACAAGTTTTTACAACATAAATTATGTCACAACATTGTTTTGACAACATGGCAACCAATGCAAAAAATCCTTACCAGCCAAAACTACTATAGTTATAACAAAATAAATGAATAGCACTATTTCATGATATGACAAAAACAATGCTTTGACAGTATTGCAAGAAATGCAGCATCCCGTTAAAGTTGGAATATCAATAACCAAACTATAATATAGTGGCAACAAAATAAGGAACTGGGAATGTGCAATTTTAAAATAAACTGTTCTTATGTACTCTGTCTACCAATTCTAAACTTTGTCAAAACATTTTGATGGATAGCACACACCAACATCAGTTTTTCTGCGCATGCGCTTAACACGGTTTACGTAGAAATTAATTTACTGGGGGCTTATTTTATTTCTTAAATGCATTATTATATCCGTTTGCATCAGTGTAGTTACTAGACATATGAACATCTTCAAACGAAGGATGCTACTTTACAACAGTGATGTAATTACAAAATTGCATGTCAGATTTTATTGATATTCCAACTTTAATACAAGTGAAAACATAATATTACATAACAGTCTTTATTCGGCATTAATAGCCCATTGCATACTTATAGCCTGAATAGATGTACAACATTGGCGTGTGTAAGTATAGAAACATGGTGCAATCTGAGAAGGGTTAACAAATGACAGTGCAAACAACAATTGCATGAAAACAGTGAAAAAAAATATACAATTCTATTTAAAGAGCCTGTTTATACAAACTCCAAATGTTCTTTTTTCCTTTTCTGTGATTCATTACGATGTCTAATAATTATCTGAGATTGTAATTGAAATTTTTTCAGACTTGCCAAATACAACATCTTTCAAAATGTGTGAAGTACTAATATTTTCATAATAACTTGCATGTATTAATACTTCTAACAGTTTTGTTTTTAAAAAGTCAAATTTTCATCACAAAATTAATAGTAAATGTATTATACTTGTTTTTTTTTTTATAACAATGACTACCACTGTTCAATTTTCATTCCAGACCAAATTTTTATGCAGAAACATTTATAGATCTTGTGACAGTAGTGACTAATACAACCCGATGCCGCATGTCGAAATACGTAGAAAGTTGTAATAATTAGGTTATACAAATTCTAACTAATTGTACGAAGAGCTTCACCTGTTGGATGCTGACTAAACTCTAAATTAACACAAGAGGGCCATAGACCCTAGGTTGCTCACCTGAGACTTCGGGGAACTGAACTGTTCTGAGCAACTTTTGTGATGTTTCAGAAACCAATTTCGATCTTGGCTGAGATATCATTAGAACAAATGTTCTGAGCAAGTTTCATGAAGATTGGACAAAAATGCGAATTCGAGAGTGTTCACAATGTTTCACTTTAGCCATATAAGGAAACTTGCACCCCCTGGTGGACATGTTTTCAACTGACCGCAACCATTTTCATACTCGGAATAGATATTATTAAAACAAGTTACCCCCAGGGTGGGGCCAGTTTGACCCCAGAGGAATGATTTGAACAAACTTGGTAGAGGACCACCATACGATGTTACATGCCAAATTTCAAATGTATGGGTTGTGCGTTTCAGAGATTTTCAAGTTTTAGTATATACATATAAGGGAAACAAGTAACCCCCAGGGCGGGGCCAGTTTTGACCCCAGTGGCATGATTTGAACAAACTTGAAAGAGACCCACAATATGCTGTTACATGCCAAATACCAATCCTCTGGGCCTTGCGGTTTCAGAGAAGATTTTTGAAGTTTTCACTATACACGTATAACAGAAATAAGATAGCCCCAGGGTGGGGCAAATTTTAACTCCAGGGGTATGATTTGAACAAACTTGGTAGAGGACCACCATATGATGTTACATGCCAAATATTACACCTCTAGGCTTTGTCCTTTTAGAGATTTGTGAAGTTTTGACTATATACATATATGTGAAATAAGATAGCCCCAGGGCGGGGCAAATTTTATGATTTGAACAAACTTGGTAGAGGACCACCAACCATGTTTGACACCAAGTATTAAAAACTGACCCTTTTGGTTTCAGAGATTTTTAAAGTTGTTTACTATATAAGTCTATATAAATCTTGTGACCCCTAGGCGAGGCCAGTTTTGACCCCAGAGGCATGATTTGAACAAACTTGGTAGAGAACCACAATACAATGTTACATGCCAAAAACCAAACCTCTTGGCCTTGCGGTTTCAGAGAAGATTTTTTAAAGTTTTCACTATATACATATAAAGAAATCAGGTCACCCCCAGGGCGGGGCCAATTTTGACCCCAGGAGCATTATTTGAAAACACTTTGTAGAGGACCACTATATGATATTACACACCAAATAATAAACCCCTGGCCCTTGCGGTTTCATAGAAGAAGATTTTTAAAGTCATTTACTATAGAAGTCTATATAAATCATGTGACCCCTGGGACATGGCCAGTGACCCCAGGTGCATGATTTGAACAAACTTAGTAGAGGACCACTAGACAATGTTACACACCAAATATTAAACTCCTGACCGTTTTGGTTTCAAAGAAGATTTTTTTAAGTTTTCATTTTTTAAATCTTTTTAAGCTCTGGTGACCTACATATGCAATGGACTATAGCGATTTGAACAACGTGGAAAGAGGGTCACCCAAGGAATATTCCTGTGAAGTTCATTCATTAAAATCTGTCAACGGGTTAAGGAGGAGAAGTCGTTTGAAGAAAAAGCTAACGCACGGACGCACTGATGTACGGCGGATAAAACGGTATCCTAAAAGCTCCCCATGAGCACTATGTGCTCAGGTGAGCTAAAAAATCGGACAGGAGGTATGGACAGACATTCATTTCCTTCTATTCAATGTTGTTCTAACAAATCCTTTTACCATTGTCCACGTTCTGTTCTTTAAACATTGATTCTTCTTTATTACTTGTTCACATTCAGACTTGGAGGGCAATGTTCCCAAATTTAAACATTTACGTAATTCATTTTTCACACAATTTTTCTCCTCCTCTCTCCACGGGGTTCTTAGCCCTTTCTTTGGGAAGTTTTTGCCTAAAATTAACATCAATAAAATTAACATCAATATATATTTAAATTATACTAACGAAACATCGTTTACAACATGCATCACCATTCAATCGAACTGAATGGGAAATAAATATATAGACAAGGCATTCTTAGTATTTTAAATGTACTTTCAGTGGCAACAGCTGACTTTTTCATACCTTTTTAATTACCCAATCAACAGCTGTCAAACAGCACATTTGAATTTTCTTGTGCTTGTAAGATTGCCTTTTTTTTTAAATATCCAGTTATTGAGTGGAAAGTTTGTTTTTTTTTAATTACCAGTGATTAACAGTGATGTTGACCCATCACACAATCTCTATCCCTTTGCTATCTAACTTTACTGTATCCTTCAATAATTTCGTTTTTAAGTTATTGAGCTAACCTTGTTTGTTTCAGTACTTGTTACCTTGATCTTTGAACAATAACCTCATACTATGCAATACATATTAAATTGGTTTAGGGTAACTATGTATGAATACTCATTGTCGAGTTAGATAATGGAAATAAAAATTGACTCTGTCACTCAAGTTTATGAAATTTGAAATTTTCAAGTGTCAAAGGTCATAAAGACACATTTCAAATTGAAGTAACCAAACCTTTAGGTTAATTTTAAAATTAAGACTAAAAGTTTTAGGTTTGAATGCAATCACTCGAGTCATTCCTGAGAAACACCCTTTAACCTGATTGGACGCCAATACTTGGTCGAGTGGAATAGAAAAGACAAATTACATAATTAAACAATAATATCAGCTGAACAAATTTATTCTCCCTGGATTTTATGCCATATTCAACAGTATTTCAGTCACATAACAGAGGTCAGTTAACCTACTAACACTTTTCCTAGGAAAGTGCAACTGCAAAGGGCGGCATAAAGGTTAATTCAAATACAATATAACTTTACAGATATGTTTATGAAGAATTTCCAAACAAAACAATGGAAAACTGTAATGAGGACAAATAGAAAATCAAATCAGGATAAATATTCCTTACATAGTTTCTTACGGGGTGGACACCATTCTGCATCGCTATCGCTACCACTATCACCATCCTCATTTTCTTCATTTTGCATGGAGACCCATTCTGTATTGAAAACAAGTATTTATTAAGCAACCATAGGGAAATACAAAATTGGTTAATGGTGGTAGAATTGTATCAAGAGCTGTCGCAGGACAGTCGGTTTGCCAGCATTACACAATACATATGAACTCTATAAGGTAACATAATGACCCCAAAGATATGTGTGGAGTTTCAGTTGAATATGTTGATAGGTCAGTAATCAATTAAATGCTAATTAAATAATGTGTTCATGTACTGTTACCCAAATTGTATCAATCGTTCTATTCTATTGTGAAACTGAATACATTGTGTGAAGTTTCAATAGCTATAGTGGTTACAGACAGAATTTTTTTTAGTAGGGTTTCTGTTTGTTGTCACAATTCTCTAGAAAAATAATAAAGGGGTTTACATACTTTGTTTCCTTGACGTAATGAAATGTTTTGAAGATTCGCCTTTGTCGACAGAGGTATTCGTCAGATCTAAAATTTGTTAATTCAAACATTATTGTGATGTACCAGGCCATACACATACATAAAACTAATGAAGTGCAACAACATATTAACTTTACTAGGAAAAAACCTTCGGTTCAGCTGTATTATTTTTATCAATAAAGGTATGGATTTTAATTACCCTCCAGATGCACACTTATTTCCTCGTCTAAAGATTCATCACCAGAACTGTCTTCTAGTTCTGTAAACAGATAATTGGCATGAATGAGTTGCACCAGGACATACTTATACTAGCTTTCCATAAACATAATAGCCATATATTTTATGCATTAATCCAATCAAATTTATAGCATGTTCATGCACACTCTCGTATTGCTTTGCAGCCAAACAATGTCAGTATGACCTGCATCAAAGGGTTTAAATTGCAAAAAAAAAGCAGAAACAAAACACCAAAATAAGCAAACCAATATACTCTGCCATCTTCCATTTAATTTTCATAATTGGCAAGAATGTGGTTTAATATTTTAAAAGGATTGTAACTTAAATTCTTGTTGATAACAATGTTTAAACCATTTTGTTAAACCTCTTAACAATATCTTACCATCAAAGGTTAGTAAAGAGTGACTTACCAACATCAAGATCAATATGGTTGAGGTCTTTCCCCTCCAGGTCGGATATTTTTCCTGCATTAAGCAAGTGTAGCACTTTTGTCACTTTTGCTATTTCTATCGTGCTCTGGGGAAGTCTGTAAAATTCACGGTGTACTCGAATGTCATGTCCCATGAACTTGGCTAAAACATCTTGTTCATTTTCTGTTAAGCCCAACAGCTGACACATCGTCCCCAACTGTTTTCTTAGGTTAGTTGACGTTATTCTTTCTGGATACTTCAATCCTGCTTCCAATGATACTTCCCGTAAGGTTTTTGATCCCCTGTAAGGCATATGTGTGTTGGGAGGGGCAAACACATACTTAGACTCGATGGCCAAGTTCTTTCTTAATTTCAACAAAATTTCAATGTGGCTCTTCATTTCCGCAGTAAAAATTACCGCAACCTTGCGTCCACGTTTTCCTCTGGTTTCTACACGAATGTGGGTCTCGCACAATGTTTGTTCGAAATTGGTAAGCGACTTTTTTACTTCAGCGTCCACTTTTGGGTTTAAAGAGGCCCTCAAAAAGTCCTCAACTTTTAAGTCGTTGGGCTTCTCCTGCCCTTTTTCTGTTAAACAGGATGACCTGTGCCAACACTGCTTTGCATAGCTTGGTGTACATTTCAGGTTTTTTGGGAGACGTCCTGGCTGCCTCAATTTCAGATTTCAGATATGTAGAAAGGGTGACAACATCTTCCACCAGAGGCAACAGTTTCGGTGTGTTATACTTCACTGAGGCTAATGAGGCTCTTGCTGGAGACACTATGCGCTCATCCCACTCATCTTCATACAACTCAATAATAGAGTTGGCGCGTTCTCTTAATTCTTCATCCTCCATTATGTTAGCTTGATTTCTAACAATTTTAGCACACTTTTTGATGCCATGTCCTACTTTAATAGCAAATGAAGGTCTTGACCACTGCATGGTCTCGCTATCGAAACCAGCTTCTGATCTTACAGCATTTAAAAGAAGTTTCCATCGTGTTGGAATTAAGCAGTCTTTCAAAGTCAACATTCTCTTACTTGTATCCTTCATAGATATCACTATCCTTGCCAATTCACGCGTCCTTTGACCGATGTGCTGGTGCATATGGTCTTGATCTCCTACTTTTTCATATTTTCTTGATCCAAACTCGAGGATAAGTGGATCAGACCTGACAACAACCGAAATGAGGTCATCCCGCATTTTGCTAAGAACTTTTCTGTTTAGTTCCTGAGAACAATCAACAGGCAATAGTAATTTAGAATTTGCAATCGGTGAGTCGCTATGAATGCCTGCTGGCCTTACAACACGTCTTGTGATACTTCCAAATATCACTTGCAACAATTTCGGATTTACAGAACTCACAAGGAAGATACTTTCGCTCAACATTGTTGATGGATGGCCTGTATTTTGGAATAATAAACCCCTTTCCAGTTTCACGAACTTCTTTGTTGTGGACCCAATTCCCTTTTGCTGCAAGTTCAATCCAAGCTCGCCTTCGTTTCTGGGATCCTTTCGGCAATGCTAATATTTTGGCAACTTCCAATTCATTTGAATGTTTACTCGCAAGATGTCTTGACATTTTTGTATTCAATACCTGACAGTAGACACAACTTTGGAGCTTTTGCTTTCTTTTTCCAGACAGAGATCCTGAAGTCTGGACAAATATTTTTTTACTTGGTGAAAATGCTTCACACCCGACAATGTCCGAGTCATTATCACTGCAATTCACTATGTCATCGGATATTTTGGATAGAGGGCTGATGACCTTTCCACTGATTATGGTGTGGAAGATCCACTCTTTATCAACACATTGAGCTGAAACATACACAACGTAATATCAGTGCACAGTTTTGTTTTACATCAGCTGTCAACAGACATCTGACTCCAGTAAGAACAAATGCAAAGGACAAAACGAACACTTCTGTTATGTTTCGTGATAGTACAAGAGCTTCCCATGTTTCTAATAGTACAAGAGCTTGCCAGCACAAACTGTTTCAGGAGTATTGCAGTAATTTTTTATAGAGATAAAAGGTGGATTGTAACGATCATTTGTAAATTTTTACACAGTACACATTATTATTTTTTATAGTTACGTTAGCAAGCAGTTGTTCAAAGAATGATTAATACCAGGTAACTGTAAGCAATATAGTTTCAAGTGTTCTTAATCTTTAACGACCAAAGGGATAATTCACTCAATACATATCTTGAGAAAAATGATTTCGGACACATTGCTATTTCCATGTGTATAGAATATTGGACCGTTAATCATGGATATTTTTCTGATAAAGTGATAAAATTCAAATTAAATTTTGACAAAAAAAACTCTTACATTGGAACTATTGAACAGTAAGAAAAATATATACATGATGTATGAAGTTCTCCATCAGCGCAAATGAAGATAGTGTCTACAGACGCTGTCAACACCTCATGACCACCAATTCTAGTTAAAAGACATCGGAGATCGTCTGAAGATAATAAAATAAAGTTGTTCCACTTCAATACCTGTTCATATTTTATCATTCATTTCTCTGAAATAACATAAAACTATATATAACAGGGATGCCCTCAATTTCAATAATCATTCTGTTGTAACGTGTCCCTTCCTAAATATACAGGGTATCTTTTTTAATGTGTCGTCACAGACACTGATGCCCCCACAACGCATATCACATTACACTAACAGCTGATTAGAGGATATTATAAGTTATATAATAATAACAAATTGAACAGGCAAGGACAGTATGTGAGCAAGTGGAGACAGTGTGTGAGCAAGTGGGTTCAGTGTGTGAAAAAGTGAGTTCAGTGTGTGAACAAGTGGAGACAGTATGTGAACAAGTGGAGACAGTGTGTGAGCAAGTGGGTTCAGTGTGTGAAAAAGTGAGTTCAGTGTGTGAACAAGTGGGGACAGTGTTTGAACAAGTGGGTTCAGTGTGTTAACAATTGAGTTCAGTGTGTGAACAAGTGGGGACAGTGTTTGAACAAGTGGGTTCAGTGTGTTAACAGGTGGGGACAGTATGTGAACAAGTGGGGACAGTGTGTGAACAAGTGGGTTCAGTGTTTGAACAAGTTGGTTCAGTCTTTGAACAAGTGGGGACAGTGTGTGAACAAGTGGGGACAGTGTGTGAACAAGTGAATTCAGTGTGTGAACAAGTGGGGACAGTGCTCGAACAAGTGGGTTCAGTGTGTGAACAAGTGAGGACAGTATGTGAACAAGTGGGAACAGTGTGTGAACAAGTGGGGTATAAATGATGAGCTAATTGACATTCTTTAACTGAAATTCCATTAGTTACCTTCTTTAGTTTCAATCCAATCACTTCCAAGGAATTTGAATTCGAAAGGATCATAATTCTCATACGCAGACCACTCGCCATATGTTACTGCACTCTTCACAGCATATCTTTCATCCTGTGCAATAATAAAGAAACAAGAAAACCATAATAACCATTTGACCGGCCTGAATATTGACTGAATAAATTAAAACAGTCCTGTGTTTCTAGTCTGATCACATCTGCATTCTTCCACTGGTTATGGGGCATGAATTAATTAAATGCGGGTTTACAACCAACCATAACCTTGCTTGAAAACTTTTGTTTCATGTTTGCACAAAAAATCGTAAGTTATTTTCCACACAAGCTATAACATGATTATATATGATGGAATACACAGGACAGTACCTCTATAATAGCTCATCAATCACTTAATAATGTGGCGAGTGGGGGGGGGGGGCAGTAAAATTAAGTTTATTTTTATTGTACTCTTACCAGCTCTTGCAAGCAACCTGTTGCAATAGAGTCTGTCACCCACTTTGCACTGACAATAGATTTCTCTCTGCCAACAAGGCACAAGGCATTGTTGAATGTTTAGTGTGTCCATTTCCTGCTGAAAACCAACAATAAAGGAACTGATCTTGTTGTGCTGCCAAAGATCACAGCAATGGCTAAGTTGACATCATGTGACAGGCAAACTGTCTAATGTCAACATTTGTTTGTAAAGGATTAAATGAAACATTTCCAGGGTAACACTGATTGTATGATTGCAAATGCATAAAAGGTACAAATATAAGCATTTCAGCTTATTTTAATCCTGTCAAATTTTGTTAATGGAATCTATAGATTTGTCACTAGTAACCTTGCAACGCTTATTCAACTTGTGACATTGTATGCGGACAGATCACTGCCCATGTCTTCGCTTAAGGGCAAATAACAAAGTAATATGTAGATCACTGGGTATGAGTTGTTTCTTGCAAACTTCATGGTTATGACGCATAAATGTGGAGTAAGTTCACTCCATAAAGTTATAACATTTAATGTGGACTGACCTATCGACCAACAAACCGACTGACAGAGTGACTCCAGTATACCCCTCTCTCTTCAATTACGAGGTAATAATAATTAATTAAAAAAAAAAAACTGTAAATTTCCTCTTGCACACTTATGCCTACACATGTGGAATGTTTCAGATTTACTGTAGAGATGATATATTTCTGCAGATTATATTTAAGACTTAATGGGTTAACTGGTAGTAAAATTGTTGATGAAAATGTTGCAAGTAATACATGTAATCATGAAAACGACTCACAACGTTCAAATGAATTAATTTTTTCAACTGTTAAATAATTTAATGAACATCACATATTTAAATGTATTCCATTGATAGTGACTTTAAAATTCTGCTTAAACGTTTCCGATTTTTGTGAACATTTTTCGACAAAACACTACATGATTATGTTTAAATGTTGAATGTGATACCCTTTAATTGTTAAATACCGGCAATGAAAGTTTGCTATATTACATGTCATTGAGCAACAGGCATGATAATACTCCTACTGGATATGACACTGGTTATAATTAAACATTTATAAATATATTGATAACTGTATAGCCATTATATTTCTTATACATATGATGTATTTGTGATTTGCCTTACATGCTGGAAGAACGAGAATATCAGCCTCTTCTGCGCTCGTTACAAGCTTGCAGGTTCGAAAAATCTTGAAAAATCCCTTAAAAATAGATACAAGAAATTGCTCAATACTTGTATAAAGCATAAGAAGCACACTGACAGAACATACTCATGTAAGGACAATTTGATAATAATATGCTTAGGATTTCACACACACATATATTAATATACACTTATTTTTGCAAACATTTATTTTCATTTAAATTATTTCATAGTGAAAACTGATGTGTGCCTATACGACATAGCTGTCTCCATATTATACAGATTATCACAAAACTCTTATGTTGTCTGTTTGTTTGTTTGTTTTGTTGATTTTTTTGCCGTTTCAACAGTATTTCAGTCACATCATGGTGCTCAGCTAACCAACTCACACTTTTCCAGGGGTAGCTGGTTTAACTGTACTAAGCGCACATACTTATGCAAGTAACTGACAACTGCCCTCCTTGAATCAGAGGTAGGGGGAGAATGGCCGTAGAAAGAACTTCTTGACCAATCACCACACAAGTTATGTGGCCAGGCCAGGGATCAAACCTGCAATCTTCAGATTTGTAGTCCAGCCCTCTACCAACTGAGCTAGCCAGCCTGGTTACTGATGTCACCAACCACAACTTCACCAAAATACCCATGTGCATTAGTTAAAAAGCTGGTGAATATAAATCTAGAGTTTATTCATTCTTGCTGTCACCAATGCAGGCCTTTCCCCAGGATTTTGTTAAGGCACAGGGGCATAGACCCACAGTTGGCAATGGGTTCTACTTTTTTCTTAATTGAATGTGTCCCATATTAATTTCTACATTACTCCAGAGCTAAACAAGAGGGCCATGATGGCCCTAGGTCGCTCACCTGATATCTATGTATGAAGTTTCATTAAAATATCTAGAAAGGTTTTCAAGTTATTGAGCGAAAACTTTTAGTAACTGTGACCTTGACCCCACCCAACACAAACATAATGCAAGGTCTTGATATTAGGTACATGTATCTACATATTAAGCTTCATTAAAATATATCAAAGGGGTCTTCAATTTTTTTTTATTTCACCTAATGACCTAGTTTTTGCCTCGCGTGACCCAGTTTCGAACTCAACCGAGATTTCATTGGAACAAATGTTCTGAAAAAGTTCCATGAAGATTGGACAACAAATGTGGCCTATAGAGTGTTAACAAGGTTTCACTACAGCCATATAAGGAAAACTGCCCCGTCCCCTGGCGGCCGTGTTTTTCAACAGACCGGAACCATTTTCGGACTTGGCCGAGATATCATTAGAACAAATGTTCTGACCATGTTTCATGAAAATTGGACAATAAATGTGGCCTATAGAGTGTTAACAAGGTTTCACTATAGCCATATAAGGAAAACTGCCCCGCCCCCTGGCGGCCATGTTTTTCAACAGACCGGAACCATTTTCGAACTTGGCCGAGATATTATTAGAACAAATGTTCTGACTTAGTTTCATGAAGATTGCACAATAAATGTGGCCTATAGAGTGTTAACGAGGTTTCACTATAGCCATATAAGGAAAACTGCCCCGCCCCCTGGCGGCCATGTTTTTCAACAGACCGGAACCATTTTCGAATTTGGCTGAGATTTCATTTGGACAAATGTTCTGACAAAGTTTCATGAAGATTAGACAATAAATGTGGCCTATAGAGTGTTAACGAGGTTTCACTATAGCCATATAAGGAAAACTGCCCCGCCCCCTGGGGGCAATGTTTTTCAACAGACTGGAACCATTTTCGAACTTGGCCGAGATTTCAGTGGGACAAATGTTCTGACCAAGTTTCATGAGGATTGGACAATAAATGTGGCCTATAGAGTGTTAACGAGGTTTCACTATAGCCATATAAGGAAAACTGCCCCGCCCCCTGGCGGCCATGTTTTTCAACAGACCGGAACCATTTTCGAAATCAGCTGAGACATCATGAGAACAAATGTTCTAACCAAGTTTCATGAAGAATGGACTAAAAATGTGACTTCTAGAGTGTTAACAAGCTTTTTCTTTAATTTGACCTAGTTTTTGACCTCACGTGACCCAGTTTCGAACTCGGCCGAGATATCATTGGGACAAATGTTCTGACCAAGTTTCATGAAGATCGGACAATAAATGTGGCCTCTAGAGTGTTAACAAGGTAAATGTTGACGACGCACGATTCACGACGGACAAAAGGTGATCCTAAAAGCTCACAATGAGCACGTTGTGCTTATGTGAGCTAAAAAGCACATACACAGATAATAATTGGAAATTTAGGTACAGGGGTGTTCCTGAATTAAAAATTCAGGCACTGGGGTACCCTTCTTTGGAAATTCAGACACAGGGGTACCCCTGATTTGGAAATTCAGGCACAGGGGTGCCACTGTGCTTAAAAGCCCTGTGGAAATGCCTGCAATGGTGAAACCGTTAGGGGACTAAAAACTGGTAAAAGTAAAATGAAAATTCTGAAGACTCACCAAATTAACTGACATTCCTGAAAACAGTATGTTGATGACACATTTTCCTGCATAACCTGAAAAATGATACCATTTATTATTGCTGTGAGTAAATATCTAATCAAACAACTAGCTATTTTGTACAGGCCACTCACTTCTTTCATCGTAACAAGGCAGTCGAAGAGGCAACTACATCCCCGGCTGACATTCTTTTACACTAAAGTGGTGACTTCAGAACATCTTATAAATGACAAACTTTTCATGACAATCCTTCAATGGGTATAGGAGATATGAATCATATACGAAAGCAATGAAGGGTAAATTAGTGTTCTTCAACTGTGACATTGACCTTGAGCCGGCGTAACTGACTCATGCCTTCTGCACATCATCTCAATGACCTTAACATTGTAACAAAATTTCATGAAAACCCTGCAAAGGGTATAAGAGATATTGAGCGGACACGACAATGGAGATTCAAACTTTTGACCGTAAAGTATGACCTTGACCTTGAGTTGGCATAACTGACTTGTGCCTTCTGCACATTGTCTGAATTTCCTACACATTTTAGCCAAGTGTCATTAAAATCCTTTAATTGGTATAGAAACATGGAGAAGACACAAAAATAAAGGCTGTAACTCTTGACCTTGAAATTGGGCCAGCTGTCTGACTCATGCCGTCTGCACATTGTCTCAACGAAATTAACATTTCAGCCAAGTTTCATGAAAATCCTTTAAAGGTAATAAGACAAACAGAGCCGACACGACAATTGAGGTTCAAACCTTTGACCTTGAAGTATGACCTTCACCTTGAGCCAACATGACTGAATCATGCCTTATGCACATTGGTTCTATGCCCTTAACATTTGTAGTAAGTTTCATAAAAATCCTTCAAACGGTATGTAGCGGACACGAAAATGGAGGCTCAAACCTTTTACCTTGAAGTACGACCTTGACCATGAGCAGGCATAACTGACTAATGCCTTCTGCACATTGTCTTAATGCCCTTAAGGCTAGTTTCATGGAAATCTGTCAAAGGGTATAGGAGATATGGAGCGGACACAAAAGTGTTAGGGACAGACTGACGGATGGACGGACAACGGGCATTCTTAAAATACCCCTCCCGCTTTGCGACGGTGGATTAATAAGTAGTTTCTTGACCAAAAATGAGACAAACACGATGAGCGATGAATTCTCATTCAATATCTACATCATGGATAAAAGGGGTTTGATTAAAACTGGGAGTAGGGTAAATAACCCTTCTATTTTCTACAACTATATTCAACAGCACTCTGAAACTTTTTGAGCCTTAGAAAAAATCCGCATAGCTAACTATGAGGAAAAATGAAACTCCAAAAATATTATTTTTTGGGGGGAACTTCTGGTAGTCTTTCATTTAAAGCTAGTGACCAATTGCCTCGACGATACAAGAAAATACATACAACAAAACATTAAACATGAACATTTATTAAAGCTGGGGTCACCGTCTTGGAACAGTCAATGCAAAGTATTTGGGGTTTAAACCGGTTTTATGGATAGCCTAAACTCACACTTAGCCCAGAATTATCACAAAACACACAAGTGAAAAATAAATTTTAACGATGAAATGATGAATGATGCCTAAAACATAATAGCCTTATTTAAATCCAGAAAAAAATGTTCAATAATACCTGCTGTCTTGTTTGCTAACATGGAGGTAGCCCTCTCTTTTTCGACATTCGAAGCATCATCATCATCATCATCATCATCATCTATAAAAAACAAATTTTTGCATAAATTTATATGCATAACTGAACACAAAAAGGTTTGTTGTGTTTAAGACAATAACACATCTTTGTGTGCTCTTCACATCATATTATTTTTAGAAATGTGCACCAAATTATACAAACCTCCTGCAAAGGATTCAAAATGATTGGGACCTTCCGACAGAGACCTTTTGTTTTTTTAAGCTCATTTGTGAATACAGTCTAGTGCCAAATGTTTAAAAACAAACAACCGATAACAGTTAAATAATACCTGCTGTCTTGTTTGGTACGATGGAGGTAGCCCCATATTTCTCAACATCCAAAGGGGGGCCATCATCATTGTCAATATCATCATCATCGTCCCCATCATCGTCATCATCATAAACAATGTCCCCGTCATCGCCATCATCAGCATCATGGTCACCATCATCATCGTCGCCTGAAAAGGAAATACACAATTTTGTATAAAATTATATAACCATAAATAGAAAGGAATTTGTGAATACAGTGTAGTGCCAAATGTTTAAAAACAAACAACCTACACGTATAACAGTTAAATAATACCTGCTGTCTTGTTTGGTACGATGGAGGTAGCCCCATATTTCTCAACATCCAAAGGGGGGCCATCATCATTGTCAATATCATCATCATCGTCCCCATCATCTTCATCATCATAAACAATGCCCCCGTCATCGCCATCATCAGCATCATGGTCACCATCATCATCGTCGCCTGAAAAGGAAATACACAATTTTGTATAAAATTATATAACCATAAATAGAAAGGAATTTGTGAATACAGTGTAGTGCCAAATGTTTAAAAACAAACAACCTATAACAGTTAAATAATACCTGCTGTCTTGTTTGGTATGATGGAGGTAGCCCCATATTTCTCAACATCCAAAGGGGGGCCATCATCATTGTCAATATCATCATCATCGTCCCCGTAATCATCATAATCAATGTCCCCGTCATCGCCATCATCAGCATCATGGTCACCATCATCATCGTCGCCTGAAAAGGAAATACACAATTTAGCACAAAATTATATAACCATAAATAGAAAGGAATTTGTGAATACAGTGTAGTGCCAAATGTTTAAAAACAAACAACTGATAACAGTTAAATAATACCTGCTGTCTTGTTTGGTACGATGGAGGTAGCCCCATCTTTCTCGAAATCCAAAGGGGGGTCATCATCATTGTCCCCGTCACCATCACTGTCCCCGTCATCGTCATCCTCGTCTGAAAAGGAAATACACAATTTTGAATAAAATTATTCAGGCATAAATAAACAGGAATTTGTGAATACAGTGTAGTGCAAAATGTTTAAAAACAAACAACCAATAACAGTTAAATAATACCTGCTGTCATATTTGGTACGATGGAGGTTGCCCCATCTTTCTCGAAATCCAAAGGGGGGTCATCATCATCGTCCCCGTCATCGTCATCATCATTGTCCCCGTCATCCTCATCCTCGTCATCGTCTGAAAAGGAAATACACATTTTTGAATAAAATAACATAACCATAATTAAACACTAATTTGTTAATACAGTCTACAGCCATCATTAATGATAACACACACATTAAAATAGTTTAATGGTACCTATTGTCTTGTTTGTGAACATGGAAGTAGCCCTCTCTTTCTCGACATCGAAAGGGTCATCATCATCATCATCATCATCTGAGAAGGATAAACACATTGTCACATAAAACATATTAAGCATAAATAAAAACTAGAAGGTTTGTGGTGACATTTTTTGTATTTATTTTTGATTTATTATCCTTTTCTCCAGTAAATTCTATTTTTATAATGTCTTAACATCATCCTGCAATTGAAATATTAAGTAAAAGACGTCTTGTACGACTGAAATGGTGTTCACGTTACTTTACTTCATTGGCATAGCATGCAAACTTTATTTGTAACGCTAAGAGCATGTAAAGTGTATTATGGGGTCTGGGAAGTCACACAAACAATTATTTTGGTCCTCATGTACTTTACTTTAGAGCATAACATCTCCATATTAATTTTAATTTTTTAAAGATATTTGTTGTTTCGCTTTGTTTTTTTCACAGAGGTCTTAATAATGTGTTGAGCCCTAGTGTTTTCCCTAACAACAGCAAAAGGGTCGCTATTATAGCATAACAATTTTACATCTAGAATAAACAGGGTCTTTTTTTAATAAAATGATTTTCTGTTTAGTTTAGCTTAACCCAACATGGCCCACCTAATCACAAATTTTAATCTATTAGGAACAAATAGAAAGGCATTTGAATTGATTTATACAACTTTTTTTCTTGTCAACACTACATGGATAATGAACCGAAAACATACATTTAATGCTCGTACGTAACAATGTTATACATTGACCTTCTTTATCTTTATGACCGGTATGTAAAAATCATATAGCATTGAAGAGAATTATATGAACCGGCCAATATTTTTAGTACATGGACCAATGAGGTAAGCATCATTTATATCAAGCAAAAAATATCATGTCATTTTTTTTACAGATCAAACTAATTTGAACAAACTTGCTACAGTATCAACCAAGGAACTTTGGTACCTAAATATTTTCAAATCGGGATTTTGTTTTTTGACAAAAAAAATTCTGAAACTTGCTTGAACCATTTGTACTATTATACACATGATGATCCACCTGGTTAAAATGTTCATTATAATATATGGAAAAAAAAACCCATTTCAGCTCCAATGGAATTGAAGTGACCAGCCAGGCAGTCACAAAGTGTACATGGACCAAAGCTGCCTAGCCGGTAGCTCTTTACCATAGCGTCCTCAGTAGATTTTACTATTTCTCAAAGATTATAAAGTTGTCCTTCTTTATCCTCTATAACTGGTTTCGGTAAAATGCGATAGAAGCAACAAGAGTATATGGACCTGTCACTATTTTTTATATGGACTGCACATGCTAAATATTCATGAATGACGTCACCGCCTGGGTTAGTCAGAGCTTAGTTGCACTGTGCAGTAGCATTTATTGTATTTCACTGTTGCAGGCACTTTTAAACCGTTATTTTTAAAACAATTTAAAATTTGAAATATTAACACTTTATAAAAACACAAGACTTCAACATTTGAAGATGTTCTGGATGAGTACTTTAAAGAGTTTAATCGTTTTTGTCAAGTTGTTGTGCTTTTAAACTCATTAATACACACTTTCAGGACGAAAAGATACAATTTTCGGCTGCCTGGCTGGTCACTATAATGCCATAGGGCCCTCAGTGGGGTTTTCTATTTCTTAACTATTAACACAACGTTAATCATTTACACAATGTAACAGTTACACATGAAACTGCTAAAACATTACCTATTTCGTTTTCCTGATTATGCTGAAATATTTATAGTAAATACACATACAAAACAGCCCTCGAGTGGATGAACTGTGCTTAAAAATATGTGGGCCCAGACAATAACAATCCGTTACAGAGAGAAGATATTTGTTTTATATAGCGGACATTTGTTGGTGTCAGTGTAAAATTATATGAATTCATGAGTGTTTTCTTCTTGTTTTTGTGTTTAACATTTTAATTGCTTTCTGTATTGATTTTAGAGTTTGATTGGATTTTTGTGTGGAAATCATAACATTAATACAAATTAAACCCATAAAACACATCTGAAAATAGCAAAAGATTGTCTGTAATGAAACATTTATATTTCAAAATACAAAATAGTCCTTACTTTATTCCTCCAAGGTAAATTGTTTGTATCATCCCCATAGTCGTAACGTAGCTCTTCTCCAGAAGCAATGTTTCGGGCAGCGAACAAACAAAGACGTGGATAGTTATTGAAGATCATTAATTTCATTTTACTATTGCATTCAAATGTTCCTTCTGCTGCATCGTTGACCAACCCACCCAGGTGGTTTCTAGTTGTTCTAGAAGCATCAACCCTTAAACAGTAAGAAATTACGTTGCTTTTATATTACTTATATTTTAAATAACTTTAATATAACAACAGCTGTCACAGAACAGTGAGCTTGACTTTTCTTGTTCTTGTCAGAGTTTCTGGCTTTTTTTTTTATAAAACAAACTGTATGTATTATTGTATGGTAGGAGCCAAATAATGTAAGTTACTACTGTTATCAAGTAATTTAGTTATATATTTTTTTTCTAATTTGCAAATATCTCTCAAGACACCTAAACCTTGATTTGAATCTGCCAACACAAATGACAGACATGGCGAAAGACTGCCACAATTTACAGGCCAGACTGTCCTACGAAGAGGAAAAATTTACAAGCCAGTTGTAAATTTCACCGGCCTCAATTTTGTATGTGCTAAACATAATTGTGTTTTACTGTTCAAAAGAAATATTTATACATATTGTTCTTTAGTGACAACTTTACTGACACATATTCCTGATACATTCACAAAAATAACATTGGAGATTTTATTATTCTACTTTTTTTTTCTATTTCATATTCTTTTAACAACTTTTGCTTGAGAAAAGAAATTAATTTCTTTCATATTTTGGTCAAAACTAGTAGATCTATTCAGTATTGTATGCAAGCCATAAAGCAAGTCAAACTAAATGTGTTTTTTACAACAAAATCCTTATTTTTAATATGAATACAGGGAAAAGAACGCTGATTTAAAAAAAAAACTTTAAGAGTTTCACTTTCGAAAAGGACTTTTCTACCACAAACTTTCATTAAAATGTTACCTCAGCCAAATAAAATAAAAAATCATGTAACAACTAGTTATCATATTGCATACCTCCTCTATTGATACACATTAGTAGTTATATATTTTAACATCAATAAAGTGTGATTTTTGACACGATCTGTGTGTGTATTAGATTTTTATCAAGTGCACTGGGAATTTCCCATATGGCCATCGCCCCCAGAAGACTTGTTAGTTGGGTAAGGGGAATACTGTGGATACAGAAGACGCCCCATTCCAGAGATGACCCTGAGTCTTTTAGCGCCCGGTGTGAAGCACCGAGTACACTGCACCTCGGTTTAACGTCTTAGGTAGGTTAGGGTTGAGCGGAGGATCAAACCTGCCACCCGAGTTCTGGTACCAGTGTTTCCACTAGACCACAGATCCGCTCGACATGATCTGAATATGCAATTAGACAATGAAAGAGCATGATCAACTCGCTCATTTGCGTACACTTTCTGATTGGCTGATTGGTAATGTTGACCTTTGGAATCAGTATCGGAAATTATAATTGTGTTGGTGGTAATCCATTTTTGAACAGGCGTTCCTTCCTGCCATCATATTTTTTCCTGGAATAGCCCTCATTATAATGAACATTTAAACTCCCCTTTCATTTGCACTTACCATAGCATTTTCCCATGAAACATGAAGCCAAACAAAAAATTGTTTCCGTTTTCTTCTCTGCGGTTTGCTTCATCCTTGTCAATTCGATCCCCAGTGTATTCAAGGAGGAACTCTCCTTTTGCAAATGTTTTTTTTGTAAAAACTCCGTAACCTAAGAGAAATGAAAACCACATAAATACAAGACTTTGACAGTATTGCAAGGAGCATACATGCCATAATTTTTCAAGTCCAAATCCATTAAAATTGTCGGGACATTCCAAATGATCTTTCATTTCACCTTTACTTTAGTCAGTGATCAGTACAGTACATGTACTAACAAAAACTCTAAATTTCTGGCCAATATTGACGATTAATGTGTTTAAGAATTTCATGCTGATGAACACAAACTTCTCCATTTTCAGGAAGTAAACATACAGGTGCACCATGTGCGTGACGTCATAAAGTGAATTGTGGGGTATGCCTCTATTTGACGTCCAATCGAGACAGGGGTATTCCCATTGAACATGCATAAATCATCTAACGCGATGTGCGCGCATCGGGCACTGTTCTTGTTTGACAAATCATCAGTACAGGGCTTTTTTTAATTCTATAGCTGTAGCCTTATACAGGCTACATCCCCTCAGAAATTTGCTTTAAATTCATGCAGTTTTCCCCAAAAATGAAACTTATACCTGGAAATTTCATTCCCCTATGAGTAACAGCGCACGAAAATTATCCCCAAATTTGGTTTTCACGCGCTTTTTCCCCCCATATTTGAAGGCTAGGGCCCCTTCCCCCGAGCCTTAGAAAAAAACCTGCAGTATCAAGATTTTTTAAACATTCTCACAATATCGTTACTCTCCATGTTCATACAATGTTTTCACAATTATATCTTTATATGTACTTTTACAGTTATTGCAGTATTTAGCGTAATTCTATTTTAAGTAAAAGTCATCTGACAATTGACCTCTGGAAAAGTTTAGGTTCATGCGTGATACCAAGTTTCATGATCATTATCACAAGTTTTTTCATTTGTTGCAGACCAACCAAAAGATAGATGAACAGACGAACATATAGCCCAATGTGTATACCAAATTTCACGATAAAGCCTTGTGTACTTTTTTAGTTATTACAATATTAAGATTTGTTTCATTTTCTTTGAGAGACATGACCTTTGACCTTCAGTGAAAAACAAAATGTCATGCATAATTGTCAAATTGCCTTTTACAAGTACACCAAATTACATCCAAGCATCTTTAAAAGCACGACACAGTCAAATAAGAGATACCAAACATGTCACAAAAACAGATGGGAGGGCAAATCTCTGAAGTGGGGGCATAAGGTACTGGAGTAACCGTAACTGTTAAGTATTTGAGTGGCAGTTTAAAATTATTTATTTTTACTTATAATTCAAAAGAAAACCATACATACCAATATGTTTGGAAACTATTTTTTTTTGAAGGCCCTCTTGGTCCACCCCAGCCTTGCACCAAAACTTGGCGCATGATGATGGAGATTGTCTCCGCTAAATACAAACAAGTGCTTTGAATATCAGGTACTTGTTTTAAAAAGTTATACAAACTAGAAATGTGTCACAAACACTGATGCCCCACAACACGTTTGGACACAGACAAATCCACTATACATGTATATTCAATAGTAGACAATAAGACAAAGGGCCGAAATTCAGCCAAAACTGGTCGCAGTCACTTTTCCATTCTTTACGATCATCTACGCTTTTAGGTCATTCAACTGTTAAAGATTCAGCGAGATGCAAAGAGCAGTTAAAAAAAAATAATTGGCACTATATATTCTATAGTGGAAAAACAGGCAAAGGGCCATAATTCTGACAAAACTCGTCTCAGCCAAAACAGTTTCTTTATGATCATCTACTCATTAAGGTCATTCAACTGTGAAAGTTTGAGCGAGATCCACCCAATATTTTAAGAGGAGTTGAAAACACAAAATTTTGGGGCTACAGTGGAAAAACAGACAAACAGCCATAATTCTGCCAAAAATTGTCGCAGCCACAATTCCTTTATTCACCATCATCTACAGTTTGAGCAAGATCCACCCATTAGTTAAAGAGGAGTTGAAAACACAAGCTTCAGGCAACTATATAAAGGGCCATAATTCTGCCAAAAATCTGTACAGCCCGAATTCCTTTCTATACGATCAACTACACATTAAGGTCATTCAACTTTGAAAGTTTGAGCGCGATCCACCCAGTAGTTAAAGAGGAGTTCAAAACAAAAGCTTCCTGACGTACGTACGAACGGACGGACAAGTGCAATGCTTAATGCCTCCCACTCTGTGGGGGCATAACAAACTATTCATGTTTAAAATTGATTAATTCACCGATTGATATGTGTTAAATGATTCAGATTGTGGCACAAACAATTCATTAGACAATTGTCTGTTTAGTGAAAATTTCATACTTGTACAAAATATTTAGTATTATTCCAACAAATAAACCAAACACACTATGTCAATTGCTCATATACATGATTTCGCTCATTATGGCATTTCTAAACAACTACTTCTCAGGAAAGAATTGCGTATTGATTCTGCACAAAGAATAGCACCACCTATAATGCAGTTTTGGCAGTTCAGTCATTGCTGAAGTTTTCTAACTTACATTTCAATTTTTTTTCTCAGTTCCCTTTCTTTTATTTGAATGATTTGTATCAATCTTACACTATGTTTCTTTAACTAAACAGTTTCAAATGCAAATATATGTAAGTTACCGTATTCTACCGAGTATAACACGCACCCGTGTATAACGCGCACCGATTTTTTTACCCCAAAAAGGAGAAAAAAAGATTTCAAGACTAGAAACTAGCAAATCGGACCGAAAATGGCCGCCATTTTACTATTGCGCAATCCGTCGATCGCCTGTCTCAAATGCCAATAAGCGTCTCAAATTACTCAACAGGTCACTTTCTGATTGGCTGATTGGTAATGTTGACCTTTGGAATCAGTATCGGAAATTATAATTGTGTTGGTGGTAATCCATTTTTGAACAGGCGTTCCTTCCTGCCATCATATTTTTTCCTGGAATAGCCCTCATTATAATGAACATTTAAACTCCCCTTTCATTTGCACTTACCATAGCATTTTCCCATGAAACATGAAGCCAAACAAAAAATTGTTTCCGTTTTCTTCTCTGCGGTTTGCTTCATCCTTGTCAATTCGATCCCCAGTGTATTCAAGGAGGAACTCTCCTTTTGCAAATGTTTTTTTTGTAAAAACTCCGTAACCTAAGAGAAATGAAAACCACATAAATACAAGACTTTGACAGTATTGCAAGGAGCATACATGCCATAATTTTTCAAGTCCAAATCCATTAAAATTGTCGGGACATTCCAAATGATCTTTCATTTCACCTTTACTTTAGTCAGTGATCAGTACAGTACATGTACTAACAAAAACTCTAAATTTCTGGCCAATATTGACGATTAATGTGTTTAAGAATTTCATGCTGATGAACACAAACTTCTCCATTTTCAGGAAGTAAACATACAGGTGCACCATGTGCGTGACGTCATAAAGTGAATTGTGGGGTATGCCTCTATTTGACGTCCAATCGAGACAGGGGTATTCCCATTGAACATGCATAAATCATCTAACGCGATGTGCGCGCATCGGGCACTGTTCTTGTTTGACAAATCATCAGTACAGGGCTTTTTTTAATTCTATAGCTGTAGCCTTATACAGGCTACATCCCCTCAGAAATTTGCTTTAAATTCATGCAGTTTTCCCCAAAAATGAAACTTATACCTGGAAATTTCATTCCCCTATGAGTAACAGCGCACGAAAATTATCCCCAAATTTGGTTTTCACGCGCTTTTTCCCCCCATATTTGAAGGCTAGGGCCCCTTCCCCCGAGCCTTAGAAAAAAACCTGCAGTATCAAGATTTTTTAAACATTCTCACAATATCGTTACTCTCCATGTTCATACAATGTTTTCACAATTATATCTTTATATGTACTTTTACAGTTATTGCAGTATTTAGCGTAATTCTATTTTAAGTAAAAGTCATCTGACAATTGACCTCTGGAAAAGTTTAGGTTCATGCGTGATACCAAGTTTCATGATCATTATCACAAGTTTTTTCATTTGTTGCAGACCAACCAAAAGATAGATGAACAGACGAACATATAGCCCAATGTGTATACCAAATTTCACGATAAAGCCTTGTGTACTTTTTTAGTTATTACAATATTAAGATTTGTTTCATTTTCTTTGAGAGACATGACCTTTGACCTTCAGTGAAAAACAAAATGTCATGCATAATTGTCAAATTGCCTTTTACAAGTACACCAAATTACATCCAAGCATCTTTAAAAGCACGACACAGTCAAATAAGAGATACCAAACATGTCACAAAAACAGATGGGAGGGCAAATCTCTGAAGTGGGGGCATAAGGTACTGGAGTAACCGTAACTGTTAAGTATTTGAGTGGCAGTTTAAAATTATTTATTTTTACTTATAATTCAAAAGAAAACCATACATACCAATATGTTTGGAAACTATTTTTTTTTGAAGGCCCTCTTGGTCCACCCCAGCCTTGCACCAAAACTTGGCGCATGATGATGGAGATTGTCTCCGCTAAATACAAACAAGTGCTTTGAATATCAGGTACTTGTTTTAAAAAGTTATACAAACTAGAAATGTGTCACAAACACTGATGCCCCACAACACGTTTGGACACAGACAAATCCACTATACATGTATATTCAATAGTAGACAATAAGACAAAGGGCCGAAATTCAGCCAAAACTGGTCGCAGTCACTTTTCCATTCTTTACGATCATCTACGCTTTTAGGTCATTCAACTGTTAAAGATTCAGCGAGATGCAAAGAGCAGTTAAAAAAAAATAATTGGCACTATATATTCTATAGTGGAAAAACAGGCAAAGGGCCATAATTCTGACAAAACTCGTCTCAGCCAAAACAGTTTCTTTATGATCATCTACTCATTAAGGTCATTCAACTGTGAAAGTTTGAGCGAGATCCACCCAATATTTTAAGAGGAGTTGAAAACACAAAATTTTGGGGCTACAGTGGAAAAACAGACAAACAGCCATAATTCTGCCAAAAATTGTCGCAGCCACAATTCCTTTATTCACCATCATCTACAGTTTGAGCAAGATCCACCCATTAGTTAAAGAGGAGTTGAAAACACAAGCTTCAGGCAACTATATAAAGGGCCATAATTCTGCCAAAAATCTGTACAGCCCGAATTCCTTTCTATACGATCAACTACACATTAAGGTCATTCAACTTTGAAAGTTTGAGCGCGATCCACCCAGTAGTTAAAGAGGAGTTCAAAACAAAAGCTTCCTGACGTACGTACGAACGGACGGACAAGTGCAATGCTTAATGCCTCCCACTCTGTGGGGGCATAACAAACTATTCATGTTTAAAATTGATTAATTCACCGATTGATATGTGTTAAATGATTCAGATTGTGGCACAAACAATTCATTAGACAATTGTCTGTTTAGTGAAAATTTCATACTTGTACAAAATATTTAGTATTATTCCAACAAATAAACCAAACACACTATGTCAATTGCTCATATACATGATTTCGCTCATTATGGCATTTCTAAACAACTACTTCTCAGGAAAGAATTGCGTATTGATTCTGCACAAAGAATAGCACCACCTATAATGCAGTTTTGGCAGTTCAGTCATTGCTGAAGTTTTCTAACTTACATTTCAATTTTTTTTCTCAGTTCCCTTTCTTTTATTTGAATGATTTGTATCAATCTTACACTATGTTTCTTTAACTAAACAGTTTCAAATGCAAATATATGTAAGTTACCGTATTCTACCGAGTATAACACGCACCCGTGTATAACGCGCACCGATTTTTTTACCCCAAAAAGGAGAAAAAAAGATTTCAAGACTAGAAACTAGCAAATCGGACCGAAAATGGCCGCCATTTTACTATTGCGCAATCCGTCGATCGCCTGTCTCAAATGCCAATAAGCGTCTCAAATTACTCAACAGGTCATGGCATAAATTGCTCAACGAAAGCTGTCAATTAAGAAGTGCAAAAAACACCAAAAAGACCCCATTCACACCTGCCGTTACCCGCGAAAATGAAGATAGAATTTGTAGGTTAGATTTTTGGATGTAATCATACATTATGCAGTTTTGGCAGGGATGGTCACAAAGGCTCAGTCCTTGAGGTGAGCTAAAAAAGGTACAGATGACAACTCACTTGTTTCAATGAAATCTTTAGGCTTGTCTTCAGCTGAAAAAAAAAAACAAGCCTGACATTGAACTCATTTGTCGTGTGACCATAGGTTCACCTTATTTAATAAATGTCACAAAGGCAGCCCTGCAGTTTGTGCTTCTTGTCAACTGATCTTTTGATACAATATGAATTGTATTGATTCCATAACCAGGGCTTTTTCTCACCATTTTGGGAATATGACCTATACCCGTCTAATTGGGAATTTTAGCGTCAATTTATTTTAAATTGGGAAAATGTACTATTGTTTGATTTATTACATTTGAATAATTATTGATAAAACTTACATAAAAAAGAAAATTTTTAATATAAACATATCGGTAAAATGGATATTACAACTTCAAAACGCTTTATTTCTACACTTGACAGCTCTATTTCCAAACATCTGAAAGTCAAACGATCAATTGGGAATTTTCGGCATGGATTTGGGGAAAAAGATACTTTTTGCCACTGGGAATATGACCGAATAATGGCTATAAAATGAGCCAAAAAAAGCCCTGATAACCAACAGTATTTGAACAAAACTAATTAAAACATTGCTGAAAAATATTTTTTTTTATCATAATTATAGTCTAAGAGTAAAGAGTATCATGGTGGCGTAAAACGCAGGCTGTTTGCACTCGTCAAGACTGTCATGACATACATGTAACCAATCAATCAAATATTTTGTAAAAGCCTCAAGTATGGTTAACACTGCTATAACAATATTGACTGGAGTGGACCCCTGGATTTATATTGTTATGCATCCCAGCGTTTTTCCTCTATACCATTCCCAAACCTATTTTCTGGCTATTTTCCTCAAATTGAAGGTAAAACTTTCCCAAATCAGAGAAAACATATTCATAAAGGACCATTAATGATTGACGATGTGCTTTTTAAAAATTTTGTTTTATCCATGCGTCTACCAAAATTCAAATCAGCTACTGTGCACCGCTAGGGGAAGTAACTGCGTTTGGTGGCGCTGTTATCGAATCGTTTCAATTACAATTCATTGTTTCTTACATACATGGCATCTGAAAATGGGAACCAACTGAATTGCACTGCGTTTTTGCGAGTGGCAATAAATCATAAAACTAATAATACGGAAAACCCTTCAGGATGCAATATTTTATATAGTTTAAAGGCTTCATTAATGATCAACAAGCAGGTTTTTCTTTCCTTCTTTGAGACCCACCGAATATCGGCCCTTTCTCCTTGACGTATTTTTCCCCTATGTCATTGAATTCAGGGTTCCCGCTGTCGATCGCCATTGTCGCCAATGGCGACAAAATAAAAAATTTGGCGACAACTTTTTGAATTTGGCGAAAGTAAGTGGCGACAACTTTTCAAAAATGGCGATTTTTCAAAATTCCACATTTTTTCTGCGTAATATTTACTTAAAATGACATAAGAGGCTCTGTTTACCAGCCGCTTTACGGCAGTCGCTGTGCAATGGATTTCCGTGATGTAAGCGACACTGCTGAAATCAATGGAGCGTGCTGATTGCCGGAAAGTGGCAGATTATGGTGATAATTGGGATTATTGGTGGTGTTGTTACAAGTTATCTTAATTGGTCGTCAGTTTTATTGCTTCAGAGATAAGACAACTGTGAAATGTACCGACTTTGCGCTGAAGTGTGAAGTGTTTGTCACAGTATAGGAAGCAGATTAAAGCCTGTTAGGTTGACAACAATGACAATCAAAAAGGTAAATATGGATTGTTTTTAGCATAATCGGTGTGTTTAAAGGCAATAATTAAACATTTTGCCTTGATTAGTGCTATATAAACATGAGATAATATTCTCTGTTTCACTCGTCAAAATGGCAAGTTCAGAGTGTATAACGCCTGTTAAAAAGCGAACGTTAGATTCAGATGATGTTGAGACTCCTTCAAAAATGTATAAAACTCTAAATTCACCAGCTAACAGAAATTTCAAAGACAGTTGGAAATCAGATTTCCCGTTCCTCAAATATGATTCCAACACAAAATCTATGCTGTGTGAACTCTGTATATCCTCAAAACTGAGCAATTCATTCACTACAGGATGCACTGTATTGAAAAAGGAGAACATTGTTAAGCATATGAAAACCAAAGGTGAGATTTACTGTAGAGTGAAGTACACAAATACTTAACTTATTTAACTGTGTTCTGTACAAGGCACTATGTAGTAGTTCATATAATATAACGCGTATTTATATTGTTTATATGCTATTATTGTTATTAGCAGAATTTTTAATGTCTTCATTTTCTACAATGCAAATTTGGCGACAACTTTGTGAATTTGGCGAAAGTAAGTGGCGACAACTTTTTGAATTTGGCGAAAGTGGCGACAACTTTTTGATTTTGGCGAAAGTAAGTGGCGACAACTTTTTAAAGCCCAGAGGGAACCCTGGAATTTTCCCCAAACGATCCATTTTCCCCCAAAATTGCCTATATATTAAACAATTAAAAACAACTACGTTTGTAAATATCGTAAGAGTGCAACAATAGTAACGATAGTTAAAATGGAGGATATTGAAAGGTAAACATATTAAATATATTAATTCAAACTCAGTTAAATACTCCAATAACATAACAATAACACTTAAGTGTGTACGGTTATAGGTTTTTATATTTCCCCCAAACTGCCAATAACGCGCTTATA